>JBAMHV010000018.1:12615840-12639647 GCA_037177535.1 Pseudomugil gertrudae
ATAATCTTAGGACACGGTGCACACCCATACAGCAGCAACATGTCAATTACAAAGCAGCCTGACTGGGAAGCCTGCCCAACCTCACCATCAGCAAACGGGATGTAAACATATCCTTCCACTGGTCACACGTTGGCTCCTCGCCTTTCAGTTCTGTCAAAATCCTTTTTGCATACCAATTAGATTAAGTCCTGTTTTGTATGCATACACAGTTGCACAAGTGGAGTGCAGCCTATTGAAATACACCTGAGATTTGGGGCCATATTTTGAAGTATTTATTTATTATTACAGGTCATGCAACTTCCAAGACGTTCACCTATTAAATAGCATGTTTGGATATTTTTCCTAACAGCAACCACAATAATCTACCTATGTCAGACAAATAATGTCAATAATTTAACATTGCGCTTTTATTTTTTGCAATTGCAGGAACTTTTCTGCTTTTATTGTTTTTTTGCAACCACCTAATATTTTTAAAGTCCTATTGAATAAAAATAGACCTTACCTTCTACGTCAAACTCAAACTTAGAAGATTTTCAGGTAATGGAAATAAATGCTTGCTGCTGCTTCTCTGCTCATGCTGTGTTTTAGTAGTTTAGGGAAAAACCCAACAAAATGACAGAGTGTCTGAGTTTCTTCCAAACCACACAGTTATAATTCCTTTAATGAGGCTTTGGAGAGAAAGAGGAGGAAATGAGTGCATGTGCGCGCTCTTGTCCCTGCATGTGTGAGGCAGAGAAAGTGAGAGACTGAAGGAAGAAGAAGGCGAGCAGATGCAGGGAATGAAAATTCAGCTGTGGTAAAGTGGAGAGAAGGTGAGGGAAAGCTGGTGTGTGGTGGGAACCGACGCCGGTCTTGCATCTTTGCAGCCTTCTCGGCTTGGCACAAACACACAACCTCCCCTCTCTCTCTGGGCCCCTTCAAACAGCTTAGCCATGGCCCAAACGCTCTGGCAGCAAAGCAAAGTGCTTCCACTTAACCATATCAAAGTCAGCCTGATGCTGCAGCAAAAGAGCATTTAGCTCCGAGAAAAATCTGCTTTTTTCTCAGAAAGAGCATCTTAGCATGGTGCAGGGGCCGAGCTGCAAGCTCAGTGTGTTTTGTGAGGTGGAAAAAAGCTTTTTCTACTGTTTTGTATGACAGGGCATATCTGACTTTGATCAACACAAAGAACATGCTGCTGAGACCCCAGTCAGCACCGTTGGCAGCCCTGATCTGGCAGGTAGGAATCTGAACAACTGGAAATGTTTCCCACCAGAACAGTGAAGGCAGATCACTTCAAACAGAGGTGCTGCTGTTGCTTTGTGTATTTGCTCTGGTTTAGCTGGTAGCTTCACTGTGGGTGGCAGCAGCATACAATAGATGCCCTTTGACCTTTATTCTCAGCAGACCTGAAGAGACATTTCTTTAAAAAAACATAGGTCTGATTCTCATGTTTCACCTGCAGGAAGCCTTGTGGAGAAAGTCATCGTCTACATGCACTCCAACAGCGACAGATGCGTCACATTTCTATAGTTTAATCTCACACTTGTCTCTAAGGAGCACAAAAAACCCACAAATTACAGACGGGACACAATGTGTCAGCCAGACTGGCTGTTACATCACGAGACAGCCTAAACAAAACAGTGTTGAAGTTCGCCATCCTTTTTACGCCCCCAGTGAAATGTGTCCAATGTCTAATCAGTCGACTGAAAATGAGATTATAACGGGATAATGTGTGTTTAGCCTCCAATGACTTGCATCGCCTATTTGATCCACTAACCCAGTGCCCGGTGAACGAGCCTACCCCCCTTTCAGTGAGGGGGAAAAGGCTTTCCCAGCGCAATACAGTCTCCATAAGCACCGACAGAAGCTTGAACTCACCTCTGAAAAACTTCCCAACCTCAGCTCCTCAGCGGCGTCTCTGCACGTCTACCTGCGCTTCTCCATCCATGCGGAGAAAATAAACAAAAGGGAGAAAGTGCTTTTCGCGTTCAGCGCACAGATTTAGCAGCTCCGCGCAATGCAACGGGACAAAAATAATACAAAATAAAAATAAATCTCAATCCCAGAGGCATAAATGAATTATAGATGATCGATGTTTGTTGACTGTTGGGCATCCGACGCAACGCTGTTCGCCGTTAACGCTGATCCCACTCTCACACATTCCAGTTTGTGTTTGCAGCGCTCCTTCTGAGCAGCGCTGACCAATCAGAGGCGGAGGATGTCCTCTCCGAACAGGATTGACCAATCAGATGCAGAGAATATCATGGAAGGCGTGGTCATCGTTTTGTGACCCAGCCATGGATGGATTGGAAGAATGACCCCCAGACTCCATCATGTGGTGGGGGTGGTGGGGGTTGTCCGTGCATGTTGTGATATTTGTGTATGTGTCCCTTTGTCTCTTTATCTACTATAAATCACACTGAATCACACTTTTACTTCCTCATTTTCTGGTTTCTGTTTATTAATTTGTTTTTCTATTAAAAATAAATAACCTAAATGTGTATTTTATATTTAACATTTATTAACATATGATGTGGAAAATTATTGAAGTACAGTCCTTTGCTTCCTGGTATCCAAAAATCATTAACTAAATTAAAAGAAATAATTTTTCCCCACATTTGTTTATTTTTATTTATATATTTATTTAACCATCCTTATTTTGTTATTATGGAGAACTCCAAATTCATTTTCTATGCCACTTAGTCAAATTCAGGGTTGTTAGGAAGCTGGAGCCCACCCTGTGAGAGGCGGGGTACACCCTAGACAGGTCGCCAGTTCATTGCAGGTTACAGAACTCCATCCATCCAGGCATTTTCCAAATCACTTCATCCAATTCAGGCAATCAGTGGGCCAGTGGCAGAGGACACATTGGACTGGTTGCCAGTCCATTTCAGTTATACAGAACCCGTTTATATAAATATATCCATGAGAGATGATAAAGACAATAATGAAGATCCAATAAGGGATTTTCGGAGAGGTTTTCTGTAATGACGTTCAACTAGTTGTAGACTGAAAAAAAAGGAAAGAAAAACATTTTATGCATCTAAGAGATTTAGTATTTATGCTACTTGACATCAACCTGTAAACTCTTTGTACAGTTGCCAATAATCTGAGAAATTGAACTCCTTCAACCTTTTAAGCCAAAATTATTGTCATATTAAATTTAAAAATGAATCAATCTTGTCTTGTAACATAACCTCATTCACCCAACAACAGCTTACCAGTGCATGAAAGTATCACTCCAACTGAAAGTAACAAATCTGGATGTGATTATCTATGATCACACGGCTGTTCAAAAAGGGATTTTTCCAGTTTATCTTGCCAATTAACTGCCTCAGGTGGTTTTCCTAGATGCGTTTTTCCCTGGAAAGCAAGCTGCAATCAAATCAAATTGCACAAAAGGAACCCCGAAAAAGACAAACACCTCCATCTTTGAAAGCTGTGAACAACATGAAACACATTTGCTGCTATTTGAAGCTGAGACAAATAAAAGCATTTCTGCTACCCAATTTATGAAGAGCGACTCGTATCAAAGTGCTCCTGCCAGCATAATTGCCCTCCATAAGTGGATATGTTGTTCCGGTGAGTCCATACAAATCCAATTCAGCTCGCCCTTCTAAGAAGCAAAGAGAGCAGAAAATGGCTTGTCCCCTTTAATCAATCAGTCTGGTATTAGCAGAGGAAAGGATTTTATTATGACTTGTTGATGTGATTAGTCCTAAATAAGGGGGGTGATCAGGGCTTTTATACAGTTACTCAATTGAGCTGATAATGAACTTCCTTGTAAAGTTAAATTAGCTGAAAATGTGAAGTTAAACAAAAATAAGAAAGCTGTCCAGGTAGAATTGAAAGAAAGATCCACCGTCACAGAGGAGTTCAGGGAGATTTTCACTGCTGTCAGATATAAGTTACAGGAAAGATGCACGTGCCTGTTATCGCACATTGCCTCAAATTTGCTCTTTGGTGAATGAAAATCAATCAGTGCATAAAAGATTTGAACAATGTGTCAGATTGGTGAAGGAAGTTTTTTTCCATCTACTGCTCTCCAGGTTCCACAGGCTTTCATTTTACTGGTGCATCCTAATTCCAGTTATACCCTGTTGGTTAGTGACTGAAAAAGTCATGGAGTATCAGAGGGTATTGTTTGGAAGAGGATTGTTTGTCTCTCTGTCTTTGGCTGCCTTTCCAAGCTGAGCTCACATAATTAAATGGATGGAGTATGAAGGATACTGGAGCCACTGGAGGACGAGAGTGGTATAAGAAAAGATTTGTGGGGGCAGTTTTTGAGACACAATTAACTTTGCAAGAAAAAAGAAGTAAAGCACTCACCTAAATAATTATGCATTAAACTGTGATTTGGCAGGGAATTTGCCGTAAGTCAGTCCAAATTTTAAATCTGATGTAAAAGGTGTGATGAAGCTTGCGAAACATGATTGCCCAAACCTGTAATGTTACTATTTACAGCTTGTATATGTTTTATTTATTGTAAAAGGACATTAACGGTCACCTGAGGCTGCCAAACTTAACTTTGTCCTTTTTTCTTTGTTTCCATGATTTGTTTCCTTTCTATTTCTAATAAATGTGTCCACTACAGGAAGTTAAACTTCCACTTCAGTGTCATCCTACTTTGCATTGAACATTTTACCAGGAAATCCAAAGAGCTCTGCTGACTTTCCATAAGCTGTTCAGCTAGAACTAACACCTCTGTATTCACACCCCCACACACACATACCTCTCTTTCTTCCTGCTAAAGTTCCTCAGCTGTTGGACAGCTCAGCCTGTAATTATGGCTGTCATCAGCAGCTCCTGACCAGCAGCTATATTTACAGGAAAACATGCACACACACACACACACACACACACACACACACACACACACACACACACACTACAAAGCTAATACCACACACAGATGCACAGGCATGTAAGCAGAAACGGCCAATCAGGAACAAGAAACAGCTGATTCTGCATTGAAAAAGTTGAATGTGTTGCTGCCATGGTATTCAAACTGAGCTGGTTTCTTCCACAAAATGGTTTAATTTCTTATATTCATCATCTGATGGGATGTTGTTCTCAATTTGTAATGAAAAATTTAATTTTGGTAACAAAATTTCCAATCATTACAATCTACAATTGTACACAACTTCCTGTTTGAATATTCAAACTTATGGGAATTTCAAGTGTCTGAACCAAAATATTTCCTTTATATGTTCCACATATACACCAAAAATAGTACAACACCTGACACTTCAGTGATATATTTAATATTATGCAACATGTCTTCATTTTCCTTTTACTTTATTTTCTTTTTGTAAAAATATGCTCATTCTTCATCAGTAGCTCTATAATAATATATCACCACATTAGATGTCCTGTTCTGCAATGCAAGGCACTAAAATACCTTCTGTCATTTGTTATACCTCGCTTCCCTTTTTAATGCATTATTTATTGATTATACTTAACTTTGTGGAATAACTGACCCAAACTCAATCTGAGCAACTGTGTGACAGGAGGCCAGGAGGTGAGGAAGGTGGGAAGGAAATCTCAGAGAAAAATCCTGATTAATGCTTTTCCTGTTTTTTACACACAGCATGTGCTAAAATCATGTGCTTATTTAAATAAAGACGCCCTTAGTATATACAGTATGTATCTGTCTGATACTCTAAATATGCATGCTTCCTGTATTGTTTCATATACAATAAATTAAAAATGCCTTCATGTTTGTTTAAAGTAGCATTATGTCTTTCAGAGTCAATTTCAGGCTGTATGCTGCTGTGAAGCAGCTACATGCGGTGACTGCTGGGGTTTGTAATGATAGCTTGCTTGTTACAGGAAAATCTGTCCCACAGGGCTCGGAGGCTTTTCATGTATTGTGTCAACTGTATCATCCCTCTTGCTGACAAGTTACTCATTTTAGGTGCACAACACAGAGATATACAAGTACAAATAATAACTAGTAATACAAATAGTTCACCAGAACACAGATGTTATGTTGAAAGTGTATCTTTAACTGCTGAAATCTGGTTATTAAATTATGTTCAATCACCACCAGCCCCCAATGAAGGAAAGCCAAAAACATGCACAAATGTGAATGGCAGCAATAGTAAAAGTTCAGATATGAACTAATTTTGTGGCCTTTCTGCTAGTTTTGATTGGTTGTATCACATTATTGATTGGAAAATGTAAGATCTGTGTCATTAAACTGATGAGGTTTTGTCAAATGTCATGTTTTTAGTTGTGGGACATTCCCAACAAGTCTTCCAAATGAGCTGACCTCAAAGGTTCATACTTGTTCTAATTTGTTGCGTGAGGAAAGAAACCATGGATGGCACTTTTAGTAACAACTAGAATCAAATTTTTGTAATCTAGTGATTAGACCACAAAAAATGTCAAATTTAATTATTATTCATTTAAGTCTTCATAAGCAAACAGCGTATGGGGTCATACTTAGGAGGAGGTCAGTCTCAAGCTTCCACAACAGCATGTTTGTAAGATGGTTTGCTGAATCGGTGTAACAGATTTAATTTCAGTAACAAACTACATGAGGTCACTCATTAGTGTATGCAGCTGCTCTTTGGTAAGTTTTATGCATTTAAATTAAATTAGAAGTGACCAAATGAGAACAAAAGCTTGGAGATGGAGAGTAATAAATGAAAAATACATCCTTTTACAGACTAACAGACCAACAAAAGACCAATTATCTGAATAAATGAATCTATTTTTCTGTGCGGAATGATCTACAGTGACATACTCTGCTGCACACAGGTATGGAGAGCAAATCACACTCATCTCTGAAGCCTGCATGAGAAGATGCAGCAACAGTCAGTTTAAGGCTATCTATGAACATTTCTAAACTTGCTATATCTTCTCCAAGACCCTTTTGCTGCAAGCCAGTATTGCTAACCACAATAATCACTGTGCTACTGGGGAGGATTAGAAGCAAGAACATATCTACAAGGTTTTTTACAGGTTGTGCCTTTGTAAGGAATCGTGGGTGGGCTGTTATGCTTCATCATTTCAACAAGGTTACCTCATAGAGGAACAGGATCCAAACCACTGAGTGTAAACCTCACACGCCCTGTATTGCCCACAGCACAGTATCACGGGATATGTACAGAAAGGACAGAGTGAAAGATAGAAACCACATATAAACATCTGTGATGAAAAATATTAAATTAGTTTATACTTGAAGCTAAACCAAGGCTGCAGAGACAGAAAAGAGATACTGGTAAATTACGGTTTACCTGTAGTCACTAAATGTAATGATGCGCTCGCTATACTCTCTTTGCTCTGTCAGTGAAAACAGCCGAAAATAATGATGGTTGGGGTCTTTTGGGTAAAGTAGGTCAGTGAAGCCAACTGTCAGAAGCAAGCAGAGGGAGATGTGCAGTAATAATATGCGAGCTATTGTAGGTCCCCTCAGGTCGGAGTTTTTCCCTGCACAGCGCGACCACTGGTGCACAAACTAGAGCTCTGTCATGTCTGTGTGGTACCACAGTGGACAGAGATGACATCTGTATCCAGACGATGGATGTATGTTGGTGACATGTTAGCATCCGAATTCCCAGGATTGACGATGATATTGTAGGACCACTGATTTAGTTTTTAGATTTCTGCTGACTCCATCTCTGCACTATTACATCTTCTGGAATCCTATATTTTCTTTTAATAAATCACAGTATAGCCCACAAAGTGATAAGCTCTGTGGGAACCCAAGCCATTACTGGTATTATGGAGAGGGTGAGCTGATGTATGTGATGATTGATATTAAGCTGACAGACAGCAGTAAATTATGAACCCAATGCTTCGCTGTAGCGAGAGGTCTTCATTGGTTTGCTATTTACACATTAGATTCTGAGCTAATGCAACTTGCTAGTAAGGAGAGTTATGTTTACAGATATGACATTTTTAAGCTGGGATGCTTCTCAAAATGATAAAAGATTATTTGGTATACATTCACAGCAAGAATAACTTACTTTCTGTAGGAGCCGTTGTTAAGAAAAGAAAAACGATCACCTAATTTAAACAAACAAGCAAAACAAAACAATTCAAACTAAAGCAAAATGAGAAGAGACAAGACTTGTGGGATCAAAAATGGCAGAAGAAACTAGAAGATATAAAGTAAAAATAATTCAAGAATAAACCACTGTGCTGCTGTGCTAAGTCTTATCTTTGAAATGAATGAATGAATGAAAAATACTTTATTGATCCCAGAGAGAAATTCAGATAAAAATGAATTTTTTGAATGATAAAAGCACAGATAAATATGTTTTTATTGAATTTTCTTGTTGCACTATGTGATAATTGAATTTCTTCAGTGAAAAATGAGAAAAGTGGAACATCCAAAATACAACATAATAAGGTAACATCACAGGTAACAGTGAATGTAAGATGCCACATACTCTGTAATGTACCGGTAAGCTTTGTAATGAAATGCACTCATTAAAATGATGCGAACTGCTCTACTCACATTTAGTTGTCACAGTCAATCGATATTTCATTGTAGGTTTATAATGAATTAAATAAAGATTCATATTTAGCTGAAATGTGTGGATATAAATGAGATGACACTACTCACATGCAAACACATGACTGAAGTCACACTGAAGCTGCAGCAGTTTAAAATTCAATGAATTTTTAGTCTACAGTGGACTTTACTTTTGTCTCGCTCTGTGGTTTTTCCAAAAAAGAACATGATTTATACAGAAGAAGCTGTCTCTAACTGAAACTGAGCATGCTCAGTAGACAGCAGAGCAGTTTACAACACCCTCAGTGGTAACACAACAGTGTTGTCACACTGACTGTGACCTTATTTGTAGTAAAAATGCTATTTTCACATCATATTTCTATGTGGAAAGAGGTCTGATGTTAAAGCTGTGTATTAAATGCAGCTTTTCAGGCATTAGAACTCCACTATGATCCACTGCTTTGGCAGACAAACCTGCTTAGTGGAGGATACAGCTTCCTTGACTGCATGGGGCAAGTTCAGACAAGAGAAACGGATTTGTGAAATCCAACCCGGCTTCTAGTCTTGCAGCCTTCTCCTTCAGCTTTGTACGTCTCTCTGCTGCAATGTGTGATAAGTGTGTGCATGTGCGGTGCTTTTGGATCGCTTACAGCTTCTGGGCAAAAGCTCAAACCTGTTCTGGAGAAGTGAGGTATATTTCATGCCACCATAATAACAACATAATCAAATACTGTTCTAATATTATGGCTGTGATATGACATAAAAATAGCTGACTTTCACTTTAAACAAAGCTGCTAAAAAGACAAACTATGAAAAATGAGGAAGAAAAGTGCTTGTGTTATCAGCTGACCTAACTGTGATTACTCTGCTGATTAAAGTGCAGTTTTAGACTGAAGATGCTTTTTCTTCATGTCTTTGTGTCCTACATCATACCAGAGGAAAGCTGCCCTTCTCCCACTTGTCACAAGAAGGATTCCTGAGTGAAAATGGATTCTCTCATGTGGTCCTTTAAAGAGTAGTCAGCATGCTGTGTCATGCTCTGATTTATATGTTTACTCCTTAAATCCTAAGTGATGTACAGCTTCAAACATTAAAGAAAAGCTCAGAGGCGAAGTCCTGTGTGAAGGCTGTGAAAGTGTGTTACTCTTCCCAGCATCATTTCACATCTTAACACCTGCTTTTAAATGCTTTTCTAATTGTGCATCTTAACCTTATTCTGATCGTAATCTAAAGGAAAACATCACGGAGTAGAAAATGTTTGGCAAATCTGAGAGATTATCACAACATTGTCTTAAAGTGAGTTTACAGAGGGTACTCTGAAACAAACAAACTAACAATAGCTGTTGAGCCCAGCAATTAGTGGTTTTGTCTTGTAAATTGTTGTCAGGGGAGGGGTGGAAATGCTTCCTATTTCACAATAAAACAGATAAAAAAAACAATACAAAACACTAAAGCATGAGAGCAGATAAACTGCAAAAGCAGCACAACCACTTGTATCACATTATAGATTAAATAATAGAAATCAAGGAGACATTTTAAAGGTTGAGCTGTTTTCCATGCAGCTCTCTGAACTTCAGTTCAGCTTCAAGGCATCTTGATAGTCGAGTGGTTTTTCCAGGAGCTTTTCACTTGTGACTGAAAGCAGCTCTTTCTGACTTGACCCAGTTAATGAAACACGGGTTTATTTAGATACCAAACAGCAGCCTGTCGGTCCAAATGTGGCACCATCCATCTCATTCCTCGTTTTATTTTTTAGCCTGCGAAAGCTCTCCTTGGGGACACGCCACTCATGAGTACTTTTGTACACAACTAAAGAACTAGACCAAAAAAATCCAGCTCTCGGGGAGGAAGTAGGCGTTGAAGAAGTCATTGTGATTATTTTAGTCTCAATGCAGCTCCTGTGTGCTTTTAGCCTACTGATACAGTTTCATTTAATTGCGTGTAACCATTTCAGTTTGTTTTCCACAGGGAAATATTTCAGGGAGGGGGATTGTGTGGGGCAACATTTTGATAGTGGGGGAATAAAGCACAGCTCTGTGTGTTAAAGCACTTCATGGGCTGAACGGGAGTTTTTTGAGCTTTGAAAACAATCCTTCAGGTCATGGTTGATATAAAGGTGCTTTTTCTTTTAGAAGTTGATCAGGGGTGCGGTTTTGCTTGCCACATTAAGTATAAAGCTCAGAGCTGTGTGGCAATTTGTTTTAAATATTATTAACCCCTTAAAGCCTGACCTAAGAAGAACTGGGCAGAAACGTTAAATTTTAAAATCTGAAAAGTTTATTGGACCATTTAACAAAATCTGAAAAAAAATATCTTTATCACCATGTGACAGGTCAAGATTATTATAGTGTGATCTTCTGCTTTCTGTTATTCACCAGGGTGCAGGAGACAAGTTTTATATGGTGAACAGGGTTTAGAATAATGTTTCTATACCATAAAGTGATGCAAAATGTCTTAGAAACCGTATGTATCAAATATAATACTGTTATAGCCCCAGGCTTTGGCCTGCTGTGTTTGAAACACAAGGAAATCATCTGACTCTTTCATGCAAATCTGACTGTGCTAGCTGGGGTTCAGTGTCTTGCCCAAGGACACTTTGACATGAAGTCAGAGGAAATGTAAATGAGTGTAAAGAGGATTTCTTTTGTTATTGAGTGTCAAGTAATTGATTGGCTGAACATTTATATGTGTTTATATTTTTAAAAAGCAGGTATTGTACAATTTTCTTCTTGTTACTGCTTCACGGTGGTGCACTAAGATTTGCTTTTGATTTGATACTGTACACAGCCATGTACGAATACATAAATAAAACATTATATGTCTTGGACATGTGGATAACCATACCAATAACACATTTTCTTGTGATAGAAGAAGCAAATAAGTTGTGCAGTTCAGGTCTTAAAAAATATGTGGAGCTTTGCAACAATAAAAAATTAAATCATCCAAGCTTATTGATAATTTATACAATCTGAGGTCACGAGCAAAGAGGAGGAAGAGTGCATGTTTGGTGACGTAAGCAGGATAAAAGTAGCTTCCTTTAGTCATATCCACCTCAACACAGCAGCCAAAGCAAACAAGACTAACCATACCTTACACGGCGTATCGTCTCTGCAGGCTCACAGCAAATACATCTCACACATTCACTTTTCCAGCATTGGCTGAGATGTTATTGTCATATCAGCTTTTATTGCAATGCCTGTTAATTGCTATTTTCTCTACTCTGGTAATATCCTTGCACTTTAAACTATTTATTGTACATTTTACAATCAATCATATCCTTTCTATTGCCATAGTTTTAACACAAGCCCCTCACAAAACAACAAAAACAAACATGTTCCTATCATTTATAGCCTAATGATCAATGAGGAATACAGTTTGCAATCAACCCACTACTGAGCAAAACATTAGCCAGGAAAGTGGAACAGATGCATTGTAATTTAAGGGCCTGCAGTCCAAGTCAAAATGAAAGTGCTTCTGTGAGATAATCACATTGTCATAATAATCTTCTGCCGACATTTTGCATGAGATTCCTGCAGCTTTAGGCACATAAACAATAAAAAAAGCATTGCAGAGGAAGAGTTCTGACTCTATGTGCTCATCCAGGGTACATTGTTGCAAGAACACCAGGGTGGGTGTGAAAACTAAAGAGTGCAGTAGCACTGCAGAGTTAGAGTACCATCAGTGCAGCTCACATTGTTTTTTTTATTTAAATGGTTGAAACCGGGAAAAAACAAGAAAAAATATATCAAATGGAGAGCTGCATTTGATGAAAATTGCTGCTGACACTTACATGTTGACACTCGTGTCTGTACACAACACCTCGCTGTAACTGTAACGCTCGCAGAGAGCACAGTTACTCACGTAGGTTAAGAAATCATACATTAAACACTGATATAACTTTATTTTTAGATTTAACTGTGATTTGTGTTTTGTGATTCTGTAAAAAAGTGTTCCAGTTTTCACTTGTAGATTTAGCTGAACAGTTTAAAAAAGGGTTTCAACACTCTGGGACTGCTTTCCATCTTCCAGTATATCATCTTTCACATAGTAGCACAGCAAGTTAGCAGGTAGAACATTCACTACTAATAATGAAACTAATGATTCAAAAAGCAAATAGGCCAGTTGAAATAAATTTGCATCAAGCACCGATAAGTATACTTGAATACTCAACATGAGACTCCACAGAGCTAATTAGAACATAATATATAAGTGGTCCACATTCTTCAACCTTCATCTGCATCTATGAATAAACACTGATGCCTGCTGGCTAACTTCACCATGAATCTCTGTGCTCTGATTGGCTGGTTTGCTGCAGAGAGTCATCTGGCCTCGTCGCTCCTGGCTCAGTTCTTCAAAGCGAACGTCACGTTACCAGCAGTGAATATCAGTTAAAACTGGGTCAGTGGAGGCATTAACATACATTTCACACCAAATGATGCAATATCTGGGAACATCCCCAACTCTCCATTTGAGATCCGAGGAGCTGCTACATTAACCTGTATGCACCTGTATGCACCTTAAATATGAATGCATGAACGTGTTGTTGTGCTCAAACTTTCTTCTTTAGAGCAGTTTATGACACAAAGCAGAGCACCTGTGGAGCTCTGTGCATGTGAATGCGGTGCAGTGTTGTGGGGAGAGAATTTGTGAGGAACAATTCACACTAAAGAAATACTGTGAACTTGTTTCAGAGTGATTATAATTGACAAATATAGGAATGTATTTACATGGAAAAAAGAGCTAAAAGTGACATCTAACATTCTGTTTTGCTAAAAACCAAAGTCATTATGAACCTGGTTAGAGCATTCTCTTGTGTAATCATTATTAGCTAATACCATTGTTTATTGGTGGAAAATACAGATGTCCAATGGCTTTACACCCCCCAGACAAGGACATGCATTCACTACACTTGTATAGCAAGACAATCTAGCCCAACAAAGATGAAATTAGTTTGATTTACAGCCCATAAAGAAGATATCTCCCTCAGGTTTAAACATCACTTTATATGAGATTTAGATGTGTTAAAGTTACAATATAATGCATTTATTCTTTATCCTAAATAGCTATAAAACACACAAAAAGGTATAATTTGATGTGTGATTTGAAGTGCTGCAGGTTAGATTAACTAAGCGATCCTGGATCTGCAGTTATAGAATCCTCCAGTCCTCTAGATCTACTATCTAGCAGCTTTTAGATGTAGCCCATCTCTAACACACCTGAATCAAATGAATGGCTTGTTACCAGGCCTCTGTACAGCTGGATGACATGCATTTAAGGGGATTCAACCATTTAATTCAAGCGTGTTGGAGAAGAGTTGCATTTCAAAGTTGTAGGATAGCAGATCTCAAGCAGAAAACAATCAGGAACAAGAAAATGATGCATTGGTATTATTGGGTTCTGTGTGTGTTGTTCTTGTAAAGGGCTTGTATGATGTATTCTCTTTTCACTAGATAAGCATCTCTGTACATCTCTGGTTTACATCTCAGTGCTCCTCCAGTCCAAAGCTGACTTTCAGTTATGTTTACAGCTGAGTTTAAATCTCCCATGAAGTAGATTTTCTACTGGTGGATAATATCTGGTTGAAACATCTGCTTGTTATACAAGAACGCCCACACTGCTGAGTGCATGGCTTCTCTTTGCGTTCCGAAAACTGTAAAACTTGTGGAAAACAATGTGAAAACAAACTTCACCAAGAGGGGGAACTAGAGACAAAGTCAATGCAAACGCCACTTCAAATATCAGTTTTTTTCTTCCTTCACACTCAGGTGATTACATTTTTTACAAGCATCTGTGTGTGTCAGAGCCTGTTCAACCATACAGTAATCAACCCCACCTCACAGCTGAAGAGACTCCCATGGGCAACCCTTCAACCATCACTTTTGCCCTTTCCTTCACCCAGCTCACAACTGCAAGTCACACACAAAAATGAAAAAAAAAAGACCAAAACAAACAAACAAAAAACAATGAACACAGTACGACTATGCAGTACTCTCAGAGAAGCTATTTGCAGCCCACCAGTAAACCCACGCTTACTTCCAACATTTTACAACTGACCCTTGGCATTCCTACCGTCCTCATAGAAGACATCCTCCGCTTCTTCTCTCATCCTCTCATCCAGGTCATCCTCTACAATGTCGGTCATAGCCATCATCACAGCCTCTTCTCCTTTCTCCCCCTCTGGTCTCTCTAGGCTGACAAACTGGAGCTTCAGAGAGCGACTGGGCTGTAAAATCAAATCAACACCAGCTCGGCCTATTTGCTTCAGGCGATAGTCCGATCGCCGGAAGCTCCTCACACGAGTGGGAGAGGACTGGGACTGAGCTGAGCTCTCCCTGCACAGCAATGTGTGTGTCAGGTGAAGTGTGTGTGTGCGTGTGGGTGAGAGAGAGGACTCCCAGCGACCTTCACTAAGTTTTAGCGACGGTGCTGATTTCATAACATCCTGTGAAAAGCTGAAGTGAGAGTGTTCTGTTTGAAGAGCACTTGTATGAGTAAGTGTGCGCATGTGTGTGAGTACACTGTTTGGGGAGGGCGCATGTGTGTCCATACACACAGCATGGCTCTACAGTGAGTCAGCTCAAGCGCCTGGTGATTAACGGGAATAATTAGAGTCTGTATTTTCAGCCAGCAAAGACATGCAAAGGTGTGAAGGTGTGTGTTTGTGCTTGGCATGGTGTGTGAGACACGGAGGTGGCTCTGTTTGTCTTCACAGCTCACTCAGAATCATGAAACCTTATTGATTTCTACCTCAATTTCTTCATTTGGCTGATTTTGAAGGCGGCTTTGAGGCACTGATAACGTCTGGTTGTATCTGATGTAGCCTTCAACAAGCCTGCGAGTAAACACTCACCTGCTTTGAATAAGACAGACTAAGACACTTCTGATCTTCATAGATATTTTAGTCTCAGTAGCATTTACTCCTTTTTAATACATTTTCTGAAAGATCATACTTTAAATTTTAAACCTGGGAGAAAAGAAACTCTGTGAAAAGTTGATCAAGAGAAATGGACACAGGTTAAATAATTATTTTGGAGCAATATTTGAGAACTTTGCTCCCAAACCTATAGTTAGGATTTTTGAAAAGCTACCTGTGAAGCAGCCAGATGTCTTTTTGACTACCTGGAGGAAAGGACAACCATGGAGCTGGAAAGCTTCACAGACAAAAGATGCTTTCACCACATCATTAAGAGAGAGCAGACATCCGTATCTTAGTGCATAACCAGTCAGCTTGACCTCCAAAAGCCACTGTGAAGAAGCTCATTTGCCAATGGGAGACCATAGTCTATGTGTCCCAAAGATTCTGCAAATATAGTGCTAATGTGCTTTGTGTCCTAATAGTGAACCTGAACTGCAGTCAGAATGATGTTAATCATTCAAGGGTGCACATACCTGGTTTTGGGCTGCAATGCAGGTTTTAGATGTTTCCCTACTCCAGCAGACCTTAATTAAATAAAAAGATGCCCGCTTCTTAATAGCTTTTTGTCAGCTGCTGGTCAAAAATGTTGAGAGTCAGGTGTACTCATGGAATACCTGTAGGACAACGACCATTGAGGTCTGACTTTGCACACTCCTGGTGATTCATGGAAGAGAGAAAAGACAATTGCTGTGGAGCAATAGAAGACACATTGACAAAGAAGTCAGAAGAAATTCCAGTCCACCTGACATTACCAAGCTCAAAAATCTGATTTCTTTACCGCTTCCAAAATGAAAAAGACTAAAGAGCTGAGCAGGACTGAGATAGGGAGAACTGCATTCTACAAAATAACATTCTCAAGGATCAAAGTTGCAGATTGTGTGGTAGCCCCAAACTGTTAGAAACTCCATCATCACTTTGGGGCTTTCTTTCTGGGTAAGCACAAGACCACAGCTTGCATCACATGCCATTTTCATTGGCCAAGCCTGCACAAAGACATTGTTTAGTTCTGTAAAAATTGTCCTCATTGCCAGATAACATTGATCGAAACTCCCTTCAGAGCTCCACTCCAGCCATTTCCTGTTATTGGTACCTCTTTTGAACATCATGCAATGGAAAGCAGGAACTCATCATATTTTAAACAAAAACTGAGATACCCATAGATGTATAAAAGCCTGACCTGTTGTGAACTGGTGAACATTAACCAGATCCGAAACAGATGCATATTGCTTCAGGACATTGACAACGTTACAGACTGCAGTGGATAAGCAATATCACTGCCTTGATATTCTTTAAAATAGTTTTTTAATATTTTTTTTTTAAGTTTTAAATTCCTCCCAGGAGACCTCTTGCATGATTGTATCATTATTAGTCCCAAATTACAAGAAGAAATGTAATAAAAAAAAACAATAAAAATTTTTGTAAAAAAACCAATTGCAGTCAAATCTTCACTATGCAGTTTCTCTGACTCACCCCATTTAAACAAGTCAATTTCCAACCAAAATAGAAACTAGGCCTCAAGTCATTATCACTTTTCCTTCAGACTTCCTCTCTCTTGTCACTGCCTCCCTTTAAGCCTGAAGCTCAAGGGAACAAACCTAAAAGCAAACTCATTTTCACATACGGTGAGTCCGGACAATGCAGAAGTATGCAAAACATTTGATGGGTTCCTCAGAAAGAAAAGAAAAATATATATGTGAATAATACTTATTTATTATGCTGATGGATTCTTTTTGTATGTGTTTTAATTAAGGATCAGCTGTGTCCACAGATCTTAAAGATATGCATGTACAACATGTGTTATGGATTTGACCCAAACAGGCGTTGTGATGGTAAAATGTGACAGGATATCCAACATAGTACCAGTAAATACTGTTGACAAAACTGCTGTTTCTAGTTCCTGCTGTGATGCCAAAACAATGGAGGGAAAGTGTGTGAATCTTAACAGTAGCTTCTGAACGTGAACAGTGATTTTCATTATATTTACTCCTCGAGCTGCACGTCACAACTTTGATTTCCATCGTGGCATCACACAATTTGCCTGAACAAGATAAGAAAACATTAGACACGTCTGAAATATCAGGGAAGGAATAAAGCATGTGAAATACAGACAATTTAATCTTTTTTAATGTACGACTGCCAAGCAGTAACAGGAAATCCCTGAAAAGAATGACAGCTTCTTAAGAGAACAATCTGGAAGTGCAAATAAATGTTTTTGTTTATTCATATTGCTCCAAAGACTTGTGTAATGATACTCCACAAATGATCCATATTATCTTTGCTTGTCTGAAATAAATGATGCTATATATGGAATATTTAAAACAAAGTAGCTAATTCTACTTTTATTTTACATTTAAAGTCTGAAGCTTCACAGCTAATTGTAAAGATATTTTGACTGGAAACATGATGGAGGGAAGATAATCGCTACTCATGCAGGCAAGTCAACTGAAAACACAATGACACATGCAAAGCAAAGCCTACTGTCTTATGCAGATTCATCCCACTCCCATCTGCTCACTGCTAAAACCATCTCATGTTCTGAAGACTGCATTTTGACTCATGCACAGAACTTTTTCCTTTTGCACAGAACCCAGCAAAACACGATAGATCCCATCTGAGCATTGACACACATTTATTTTCCCCATCCTCGCAGGCTTAGTGTGGCCACAGGCTACTTTGCAGTCCGAGATGTCAGAAAACGGGGTCATGTTTTTGAAGCGTTTCCTCTTCTGCATTTCAATGACCGGATGCATCGTTGTCACCAGAGAAAACAACTTGCTTTGGGACATGCAAACACACACAGCAGGGATGTAAACATGTACAGACACCCACTTATCAATATAATAATGCTGAACACTTTCACACAATGCCACCAAAACACAGACACACACCCATATCCACACCGTACGTTTGTGATTCTGACAACTGCAGACAGCAACACAGTCAGACCCGCTTGGTACAATAGTGCTGTTGAATGGGGGTCAAACAATGGAGCTCTTTGGCATCTGAATCGAGCCAGATGATGAGTATTGCAGGAGGATGAATAAGCGGCTTCAGCCTCCTACACAGCCGCTTCTCTGGCCTGAAAATATACATCGCTACGCTGCCTGTTACTGTGGAATCTTTTATTAGAATGGATGCAGTCATTTGTTAGCATTCAGACTAATTATGTTGTGCTAATTGAAATCATGCAGCAGCTTGCAGAGAGAGAACTTAAAACAAATAATTGTCCTATTAATTATACTAGCATAATTTACAGTCAACTCCAGAATAGTCAGACTGTATAGTGTGTAAATGTTTGTCTATTGCATTTTACTGTGTAGAAAACAAAAACCCTCTTTCTATTTTCACCCAAGCTAACCTTCAAACTCAGTGGAGATCATTGTGAGATGTGAGACTGCAATGAGTTCAAGGTTTATACTAGGGTCTTAGGCTGAAACACCACACCTAGATAGTATCTGCTATGCTTTATAGAAAAGTGCCCTCAATAAGTGGCTTAACCACATCCTTTTGAGTGACTTTCCAAAGCCCCTTATCCTTCTTAGTCAGTACTTAGAGTTTGTTACTACAGAACAGAGTAGAACACAGATCCATCAATAAATCTACAGCAGGCTTTCGGGTTAGCTTTCTGTTTACCATGAAAGATCAGCACAGCATCTGAATGACTGCAGACATTTAAATTCCTGCTTCAGTCAATACTTACTCAAGAATGAAACTTGTATGCTTAAACTCCTCCACAAAAATGTATCTCCAACTTGGGTTGGGTTTGATGCTGAGGATCAGACTACTGTATACATTTTTCAGTTCAGCTGTTTCACATTCAGCTGTAAACAACCAGTCTAGTTAAAAGTCTATGTGAGATGCAGCTAAGACACACATACACAAACACTTGTAGACGTCAGGCTGAATGGAGCCCAGCACTCAGAACTTAATGCCTCCAGTGTAAACCAAGCTTTCACTGGCTGTACTGAGATGGAATAACCCATACCAGTGAGCTGAATGAACTATCAAAGCATCCTCCACTATACACCTCAAGAGTACCAGCGGTAGAAAATGGATGGATGGATGGAAGCACAGGCAGACAGGCTGAATCTTAATTCACTTTCATGTATTATTTAGAGGGTTAAAAACTACAAACAAGGATAATGAGAGGAAAATACACCCACCACACCGGATATGGTTGCAAAAAAAGCAAATTTATTGAATGATATAGATATTATGAGCACAGAGAACTGGAGTGAGTTTGTGCTGCAACATCATCTCACACAGGCTCAAAGAAATCAAATTCACAGGGAGTCTGGCAAAAGGAAGGAAGTTTAAGGAGGAGACAGAAAAGGAAACTTTACCAAGAAGTGCTTGATGTCAAACTAACTTCCTCTGCTGCACCAAAAACAGGTAGATATTCATCTAAGGCCCCTTCTAGCAGGATGAATGCAAAGGCTCATAATGTCATGTCACTTTTAACAATTTCCACAGACAAAATGAATCAGAAAGAAAAGTAGAAGGAAAAAAATGAGCCTCTTCTCCTCCTTCTCCTCTCATTCCTGCTGAGTTTTGTTCAAAGCTTGTGCCTTTTTGCTCTGCCTCTAAGACAGACGACAAAATAGGATCATTTGAAAGGGGTGGATGGTTACCCCGGTAACAATGATGAGGGCATTGCATACCAAATTCAATTTGCCATGGAACTCTCAAACTCATCTGAAGATCATGTGCATTTGTTACTGTATGCGCACTGCACATCTTTGCTTCTTTTTTACTGAAGATGATTTTACACACTCATGCAGGCAGACACACACAACACAGCATCTTTCTGTAATACCATTACAGAACATGTTGGAACCATTCAAAGTACAATCCAGTGAGGGTTTATAAGAAGCAGGTGAGTTACTGTTTATCTATATCTCAGACCTGAAAAGTTTAATACTGAATGAGTAAAACTGCATAAAACACAACACAAACTGTATAAATACCCCATAAGAACTTTAAATGCAGATCCATTTAAATGGGTTTTCATTCAGCATCCAGTATTATATTATTTGCACAGGCAACAAAACTGAAATTCAAATAAAAAGTAGTGTGAATGCTGATTTGCAAAGCAACAAAAGAACAAGCAGCAAATACCTACGGTATGCATATCGGTATCCTCCCATCCTTACATGGTTGTATGTCCTGACTCTGCGGTACATTTCACAGATCCTAAGCCAGTGGCTCCGCAAATCCAACAGCTCCTTTAGCCTTATGAGCAGTTTTTATGTTCGTGGTCTCTCCCCATCTCTCCCTGCCTCTATTGTATTTAGTCTTTCTTTGTTTCACAATCAAATCTTTTTCTTCTGCTCACTCACTCTTTGCTTTTTTGTCGCAGTCCTAGAGGGCACAGAGGGCATCAAACAATGACCACAATACAGCTGCTGCATGCCAGCTGTGCAGGCTGGCACCACAGAGACGGCAGCACCACTGTTGTGGCCTGCTGTTGCTCCTGCTTCTGGGTACACCTGGAGGGAGACGATAGCAGGCATCTGAAGCAATGAACCAAATGAATCAGCAGATCACATCTTTGTCTGTGGACTTTTCTCTGCAACTCTCACATTTATGCAGCTGTCATCGTATCTATAGCTTGATAAACTGGCTCATGTAAATAACTGAATCTGCAAGGTGCATGCATTTGTTTGAGTTTTTTTTAACCATACTTGCAATACATGCCAGTAACTGCATATTCAGGACTAAATTTACTGTATTTACATGTTTTGGTCAATAAATTACACCATAAGATTGTAGATTTCTGACAAATAATGAGCCGCAGCTTCAGGTAGGTTGTTCAGTATTGAATAATCCTGTACTTTTGGTTAAAGGAAGACATTTTCCTGGTGGGGACATCCAAAGGCCAGATGAGGAGGTTTGTAGCAGGGTGGGGTAACAGAACGGCAAGAGCACTGAAAAACCGCAATTTCCTCTCCCACGCCACCCATCACATCTCCAAATGTGGCCAACACCTGCCGGCTGCACAAAGAGGAACTCTGCTTTCAAAAACAGATAATAAAAAAAAGACGTGGCTAATACTCTAAATGGACTCTTATTCCTAATGAGAAGCACTGCATGTGCAGAGTGCACCCACACAAACCTTACACATACCTCAATGTAGTGAAAATCAGTGGGAAGAGATGGGAGTTGAGTCAAAAAGCTTCAAAAAGTGGATGTGCAGGGACGATTTACAGCAGTTTCTGAGAAACAGGGTGGGGACTTAGAAGGAAGGTTGGGCAATGGTGTGTAAAATAACAGTACGTGCCAATAGCAGCTTTTTCTCCTCATTCTCATGATGCGTTCTTTATTCCTGTCGTGAGCAATTCTGACTGGAATGGTTGCTATTTTTTGCAGATGCTGTCCTTTTGCTCCAATTGACAGAGGAACAAGGGAAGGAGTAGGCCTGGAAGCAGTTTGTGACATACACGAAGGCATCAGCAAAACCATCTAAAAATCTCTGTATGGATGCAAGAGTGTCTCACGGTTTCTTGTTTTGCATCAGTTCACTTCAAAATGATGACATCTGCAGTGACTACACAGCTGTCCTTCTCCCTGGAGTATTAGAACATGATAGTTAGCATACCATGACCTACATCTACTACTTTACCAACTTGCTTTGATAGCAGGTTTGTTTTAAAAATATTTTTAAATATATTTTTTGAATACCATTTAAATTTAAGCCATCAAAAAAAATGGCAAGCATAAAACAGAGAGAAATGTATGTCATAGATATACTCATGCTGCTACAAGAAGCAAGAAGCTCCCTGGTTTGGATCTCAGACTGCTCTTTGAGGAATATGCCTTCAGTTACCCGTCCCTCCTATATGATCCAAATGCATGCATGTTTGGTTAACTGATCATCCTAAATTTTTTTGTTTGTCACATTTATCCATCATATTATGGATTGGCAACTTATGCATAGTGTGCTTTGTTTAGTGTCTAAGGAAATTAAACTGCACCGACAAGCAGCATAAATGAGCATCCTCAGAGAAGTGTCAGGGCTCAGCCTAAAGGGTTGAATGAGGCGCATGTGAAAAGAGCCCAGAGTTGAGCTGCTTACGCATTTTCATCAAACAGAGCCAGTTGAGGTGGATTGGGCATCTAAATAGGGTGTCTTCAGAACGCCCCACAGGAGAGGTGGTCCACACATGTCATACCAGGAGGGACAGATTACATCTCTAATATCTATCTATCTCTAAATCTATAAATCTAATCTATTGATGGAATTTGAAGGGTTTTTCTATATTTTAAAGCGTTTTTCCACATTCTGAATTCTGCTCTCTGAACTCTCCTTCAAGCAGTTTTCGCCTCTGGACAGGTTGCCAGTCTATCACAGGACAACACAGAGAAACAACCAGTCATGTGAATTTTTTTTCTAACTCCTCCATTTTGATGGTATTTGTTCTTGAATTTACGCATAATTAAGGTCGTGTCTATTTGATTGGCATGTGTCGGCGGCTAACGCTAGCAGCTTGCTACCTTTTGGCTCGGGAAGGTCTCAGCCTCACGTTAAAATACTTCCCCCTTTTAGTTTGACGGAACTTTGTGTGTCGGTTGTTCAGATATTTTCGTCACCAACAGACCGTCCACAAAGCTTCTGGTCCAGTGTTTTAGGTGAGTTAAATTATATTTATATACTTTAAAAAGCAGCCGCTTCTGATGGATTAGCTTATTAGCGGAGCTAATTAATTAGCTCGGTAGCTAGTTTAGCACCATTAAAAACCTACTGCAATAGTCCTACACTTTAATTTAAAAAAGTAACACAGTGGTTAGCATTTCTAAACAAATATTAAAGGCTTAAATAGAGGTTTGTAATGTGACCTGTAATTTATGAATAACGTTTTTTCTTGATACTCCTGGAGGTTCAGAGGAGGTTTAGGCTAATGTAAATTATGAATAAATCTGCAGCGTAACCTGCAGAGGAATTATGTTTTATTAGCCACATTTTCCCCGCATGTATTTTTCTATTTTATCCTGCCGTGTTACACAAACGTAGACACAACGTAGTTATCTGGCTGCCTTCATCATCATCATCATGCTGTTTTAACCAGCTGGCAGAGAGCAGATGATCAATACGTCTCTCATGCTGCGTGTTTAAACTCTTATATGATGAAACTACAAGTTTTTAGTTCACGCTGGATCATATTTACCCCAAAGTATTTCATTATTATTATGCGCCAGCCAAAGTATCAGTTCTCATGTCTCCATCATGCCAAATAGTAGAATAAAAATATCTTTATATTTCAGTTACATATTGATTGTATTTATTTAATGTTGCTTTGTAGTATTGATGTGTGGCAGATGTTCCAGATGTTCATCAGACTGACATGCACACATGAAGACGGAGCACGTTCAGAGATCTAGTTAATGAACACATACATGGTGCATGGTGTGTAATAAAGCCAGAGATAATTATTATTAAACACA
>JBAMHV010000018.1:12640653-12682343 GCA_037177535.1 Pseudomugil gertrudae
ATGTATGAATATATTTTAGTTGCAAGAAGTGAACTGAGGCTCTCCCACAGCAACAGAGTTTGCTTTCTTTCCGGTTCATCAGCCTTTGAATGTTTTTTCTATTCTCATCAGTGAAACAGCGTGGCTTTGAGTAAGACCATCACTTTGCCCTACTTGCCTACAAGAACACACACACACACACACACACAATGATGTAAAGCTGGCATGCCTCTCAGTGCAATGGAGACTCAATAAAGCCACGTCCTGGCCGCCACAAAATCCCAGAGTTTCCTCTGAGAAGCACAAAGAAGAAAGCGGTGACCTGGTCCAAACCCACTGACATGGGAACCATGAGCTCATGAGCCAGTGTTAGTCAGAGTATGCCAACTCCTCCAGTCTTGGCCTTGAGATGCTTCAGCGAGAATAAAGTTGGGCTTGTCAGTCTGATGCTGTTCAGCAAAGACTCATTATTCATGCCTGAATGAGCACACTGAAATAATGAGTGTGAGTGGATTTTTGATGTCTGCATAGTCTTTTTTGTCATAGAAATCTGAGTAATCTTCTGAGTAGTATGAATTTTCAACATAGACTTTCTTTCCACGGCTTTTATTCTGTACTGCTTTCCATCACTAGTGTGCACCAATAAAGTGATAATCTTGTTATGGTAAAGATCGTCCCATTGCCTCTGGAAAGTAACAACATGAAAGGTAATTGTTCTCATTTTCTTCCTTCATTATAGAGAGCCCACAGGTCCAGTTTGAGTCCAGCATTCACAATGGCGACTCAGCTGTTATTTTAGTCTCTTTCAACAGTGCAGTTATGTTAACCTGTTCCAAATGAATCTGACACATCAAAATAATCCGTGCAGGAGAAGTTGGTATACAATCTTATATCACTATTTACTGAGAAACACATTTACAGATTCATTGTGACATCTATAAAGAGAAACCTCTTTATAATTCATATTTCTCTGACATTACAAAAAACTGTCATAATACTCAGGCTTTATTCGCTAAGATTGAGTTGTCAGTAGCTTCTGATCTGTATTCCACTAAGGCCTGCAATGGATTTAACCAATGTTTCACAAACTAAATCCAGAATATGAGACAAGCAGTTTGTCCATCAACAGCAGGTTCAGGAAATATACTGTGTTAATTCAAAACCATTTTAAAGACCATGACAAAGTTTCATCCCATTAACAGCAAAGATCTGGGGATGATCTTAATCCGCTTACCTCCTCCTCTGTGTGGACATCTTTCACACAGGTTTTAAGGTCTCAGACAGTGGAGCCAGATCTGTTACAGGTTGTGAATTTGTTCTTTATTTTGGAGATCCTAACTGTCCAAAACAGCTGGTTTCAAGACTAACAATGTAACAAACAAACAAACAATGTAGTATGAACAACTATGAGCTGAATTCAGCTCATTGTTCATTTTTTTTAAGTATGATGATTTTAAGCTCAGTTCCTTTTAACATAAAACAACATCTATGATGTTTTCCTGTGAGGGTTTAGACAGCACCATGGCACTGACACTGAGCTGACTAAAATAATTATTTTAATACAGATTATGGAAAAATGTCAATATTAGTTTTACCTCATCTCAGTGCAGCACTTGATATAGTTGACCACCACATATTACACAAATGGAGAACTGGATGGGCCTCTCTGGCACTGTACTAACTGGTTCAAAATTAACTTAAGTAAACAAGAAGTACTTTGTGCCAATAGGTCAATTTATAGACAGGAATTACGCATGGAGTTCCCCAGGGTATCATCCTAGGGTCTCTTTTGTTTAATATCTACATCCTCCCACTAGAACATATCATAACAAAAAGATTTGTTACCATATCTATGCACACAATGAACAGAGTTATATTACAGGCTGTGTCCGAATGTGCACCCTATGCCCTACATAGTGCCCAATAAAGTGGACACACCATTTTGTAGGGGTATCCAAATGTACTTTGAGAAAAAAGTAGTAAAAAAGTAGAAAAAGGTAGGCCCACAAGGCATCTTGAAAAGTAGTGAGCATCGATGGTCACTACAGGTTAATATAGACCACAATGCATTTAGTTTCCATTTAGTAGATATCATATAGTATGAAATATAACAGAACAAAATAATATATTTTCACACGACTTTGTATCAGATTTGGAATGATGACTAAGTGCGCTATGATTGCGATGGTTACAGCTGCTGGTCACGTGATGTCCAACAGTGAGAAAGTAGTGAGCTATGTCTGAATCGCCAACAGAATGAGGGCACTATGTAGTGTGCTATGTAGTGTAGAACTATATAGTGAATGAGGGGTTAGGGCATAGGATGCACATTCAGACATGCCACAGTGTCACCAGGAGATCGACATCCTGTACAGGATCTTCATAAATAAATTTCACCACAGAACATGATTTTATACACCTAAAAACCAACAACCAGGCCAGAAATCTGGAATTAATGATGGACTTAGAATTAAGCACTAAAAAACAGTAAGGGAAAAACAAAGTCAGCCTATCAGTGCCTTTAGAATAAAGTAAAATCTCTGAAATCACAGCAGGACCTGGTAAACCAATCCATGCTTTCATCTTTAGCCAATTTGATTAATGTAACAGTGTCTTTAGAGGTTCAACTAAAGAAATCATTTAGCCATATGCAGTTATTTCAAAATTCTGCTGCTTTATACAGAAAAGCTCAGGTATTTGTTCCTTTGTTGTTGTTGTTTGTTAATAATAAGTTAACCTGCTTGAAATGCAGCAAAACAAAAAGCTTCTAAGAAGGTTACAACCCTTCACTGGAATAAATGGTACAGATAATGGATGGATGTAAAACAGTTTGAGCTGCATTCATTTACACAGAAAGGTAGAAAGGTTCTGTATTTATATATGTGTGTACAGCTTAACTCTGCTAACCAGGAGGAGCCAAAAGAATCACTTAATAAAGGTTCTAATAAAGTTCACCCAATATTTAAAAGGGATTTTGGTGATTTAACTAAATCTTTAATAACATTGAACATCACAAATATTCATATATACCTTTAGGATTATTATAACATAAAAATAACAACCTATGACACAAATAATTTGGCAGATACACTTCTTTGTGATCCAAAGTTCTATATTAAATTTATATTAAGTAGATTAACTGACTTTTCTTTTACGGTTCTCTAATGTTAAACCTGAGAACATCATTGCTTAAAATGTTTATATAATACAAAAGGCTATCAACATTTTATATAGAAGCATGAATAATGCATGTGCTCTTTTTCTTAGCTCGCTGGGTCTCATACGCCTTCCATTAGACTTTCAGAGTTAGTAAGCAGCCCACGCAGTAACCCTGCTTGTTGACTTTATTGTGTGAAATGACAGAAAAAAGAGCCAATATGAAACCATTCACATGCATCTTAAAAGCTTGTGAAACAACTTGCTCTCAGGCAAAGAGAAGGAATGAATAATGTGCTACAAGGAAGGGGAAAATAAAGAAAAAGAAATAGGGTGAGATGAAAAGAAGGGAGAAAATGGGAGGGGAGTAAGTGTGAGCAGCCTGCGAGAATGCGATTAATTTTAAGCTACAGCTGGAAAATGAGCTGAAGCAGTATGTAATCTCCTCTGATGTAGTTTAACATCCCAACGCCGCCTCCTGCATCAGCGGCAGCAGAGGCTGCAGTGGTGAGGAGGCGCGTTGCTATGGAGTGGGAAGATTTTCAGAGTGAACATCATTATGGATCTGGCTGGAGAGAAGAAAGCAAGGGGGGATAATGAAGATCTGGAGGAGGGGACGGTCAAGAGAATTATGATGGAGAGGAGAAGTAGCATGTCATGGGTGAAGAGGCAGGAGGAGAGACAAAGGAAGCAATAAAGTAAATGCATGGAGGGCAGGGGTGAGGGACACAGGAGTCGGGCAGGTCACAGGAATATGGTGACACAATCTGCTAAAGTGGCTTATTTCAGTCATCTCCATTATGGCTCCAAGTAAAAACATAAAGCACATTAGTCTGACAGTTAGCTGACTGAGCATGATGGGATATTTATGCAAGAAATACCTGTCAGAGTTTCTGTGGTGTTCTTCCTTCAGTGTGGTGAAATAACAGGGAGGGACACTGCAAACTTCAGGGGAGGAAGAGGGCAGTTTTCATCACTTTAACACACTGTTGATGGGTTGCTTCACTTCCCTCTGAGCAGAACAGATTATTTTGTGTCTCTAATGGAGCTGAGGAGGACAGTTATCACGTTACCTGCCTGTGGTGGCCCTCTGCTGGTGAGTACGGGAACTACAACATCTAGGTGATTGAAAATCTTTTTAAGGGTAAATTTACACAGAATGAAATCACAGAATTTATTAACTGTGTTAAAGTGCAATAAGATGCGTATTATTATAGCCTGATAATGTATTACCCAAAGCTCTAGGGTTTAATATCTTTGGTAGCATTTTAGGAATCTGTGATCATTTTCTGGAGTTATTTTTGTTCTCTCCTGTCTGATCGCTCTTCTTTCAGATCATTTAAATGATCTGCATGATTATCTACATCCAGCTGTGGTTATTTACATTATTCTGTGTCTCTTTGCAATTCTTTTATTTATCACTTTAGCATGTTTGAATGTCTTTGTGACCAAATACCAGGGTCTGTATTGTTATTTTGTGCGAATGCAAACATGATTACAAATCTGTTTATGTATATTCTTATAATTTATAACCTTTTTTGTTACATTTGTGAGTGTGAATTTAATCTTGAGATGCTTTGTATATTATTTCAGTTATTTTACGTGCATGTTAAACAAAAAAAAACTGTGCCAAATCTAATTTGAAACACTTGCTGAAATCAGTCGACAGCAGTATTAAAAATAACCCAGATTATAGATGAATGAAGGCTAAAACTATCACTGCCATAGCATTTTAAAAGCAGCATGCATGGCCTGATATTTGAGGTAAGTCTTAAGTAAACCAGCTGCAGACAAAAGCAAAGGTTTTCTATATGGTGCAGTTTGATAAAGTCCACAACCTAAAACACCAAAAGAAACACTGAATCATCCTGAAAGCAGAATTTGTGGTTTAAGTAATATTGTGACCTGTTAAGAGTACAGTAATGCAGAAGCTCAGTGTTTAGGCTTCAATTTGACAATAAGAGAACAAATTAAAGCCTTCAGGAGTTTATTTTTAACAAATACTTTGGTTATAACGATTTACTCATCTCGTCTGTTCTTCACAAAACATCTCACAGTGAGTGTATACATACAAGCTGTATTTAAAGATCCTTTGTCCATTGTAATTTCAAGCTTCACCTCTGTAGCTACATATTCTTAATAATAAAAACGGAGTTATTCCTCCTGTAGACAAAGCCACTTAGAAACTGTCCTCGGATAATAATCAATAACCAATAATAATCAGTAAAAATAAATAATGTATTTCCTTTTAAGTAATAATCTGCCAGCAGCAGTTAGAAGGATATGTGCAATAAAACTAATTTCCAAACAGACACTTAATGTTTTGTTGAAATGTCTTTTGCAGCTGTTTTAAGAAATGATGCTTAATAGATTTTAAGTGCAAAGATGAATGAGGGTGACACAAACTCAGTTTCTTCCCTGGAGCTTCAAAGAGAATAAATGCTGAGCATACATGTGACTTAATAAGAAAACTTTCTGCATATGGTTTACGTAAAAATGAAACTAAAACAGAGCCGCTAATCCAAAGCAAAGCTAAAAAAAATTAATGCAATGGTGGTCTTGTTAAGGGGTTTTAGTCTACAGCGGTGGTTTTAAGTAGCAGCACAAGCAGAGGAAATGGTCTGAGTTGAGTTCAGGAGCTTATTTTAAGAAAATGCTCAATAATTCATCATCCAGGCAGCACTAAATCCCATTTAGCGTCAATTTGACAATAAGAGAACAAATTAAAGCCTTTAAGAGTTTATTTTTAACAAATAATTTGGTTATAATGATGTACTCATCTCGTCTTTTCTTCACAAAACGTCTCAGTGAGTGATTCTTACAGTAATTCCATTAAAAATCATTTAAAATAGTTTTACTATTATTTGATGTACAGCAAGAACCTTTGAAACAATAGCAGCTTGTATTTAACAGCAGACACAAATGGTATGCAGGTTAATTAGACTTCCCCACAAGCTGTGATCATTTCACTTCCCTTCCCACCTCCACACCGCTGCCCCAACGGTTACTACAACTCAGTAATGCTGAGTGTGCACTAACTGTCATCAAGCCATTACACACACACACACACACACACACACACATGCATACAAGTACTGAACACAGAGCTCTTTTTTTGTTCTCCTGGGTGACTTATTTTATACTTGAAGCATCGAGAGAGCTTTACACAAAAACTCTACTGTTTTTTTCTCATTTAAAAAAATATTTAAACATTAAACTAATAGTTTGCTTCACTTTCAGGCAAAAGCACATTGAACTGGTTAACAGCTAGTTTTCAGGACTGTTGGTGTCAGAGTTTGAGTTGGTTTTGTTTGGTTTCCATTACGCTTCCTGTTGGTTTCACGTGCTTTCATTAGCTCAGTCAGCCCACCTGTGTCTTGTCATGCCTGTCTGTGTATTTATACTTCCTAGTTTCAGTTTGTCCACTCAATTCATTAGTCTTGAGTTTTCCTTCTCCATATATTCTGTTTGATTCCATCGTTCCTGACAATAAATCCTTATCATTCAGCATTCCATCTGCTTCCTGCCTCCTACCTGCCTTCAGGTCCACACCTTGCATCTCCGTACCACCCCATTATATAATTCTTACACACTGAAGCCGTTTCAGTGTCAGATTTAGTTTTCAAAAGGAAGTGTTTTTATGAAAACCTTTTGGGGGTCAAACAGATTATCTAAATCCTTGCTTTTCCTTTAGGAACAATAATGTGATGTTTTAACTCTGCAGACAGCCTGGTGCATGAATACAAGTCCTTTCTGCCACATAGGTCTGATACCTGTAATCCAAATAAGTGTCATGAACAATTTATATAAGAAAACACGGAGGACTTTGGAGTAAATTCATGTTATAAATCATTAAATAGTATTACAAATTCTACACGCATCATTTAAAGCATACAAATATTCCTCAGGAGAGCAGATATAAACAACACTTGACAGTGATGACTTTACTGGGAGCCTCTCAGTTTCACAATGTCACTCAGGCTGTTAGAGGACAGACATGGAACATTAATGCAAATGAGGTCCGTTTACACACAAATGAACATAAAACATCCAGTGGTCTGACTCAGTCTACTTACGGTTGAACTTCCTGCGGCGGGCATGAGGCCTCCAGGGTCTGTTGCGTATCCAGTTCAGTCGTCGAGGCAGCTCCATGTTGCCAAACCGAAGTGTGCAACAGCCAATCACCCATCAAAAAACAGAACCCCTTTTCTCCTGCCCATCCCCAAGACAGATATTCCCTCTAAAGCATCAGCTGCTTCAAGTACCACCTCACAAGCCTGGAGCCTTTAAGGCTAATATAACTCAGCTACAGCCAGCTCCTCAGTCTGTGGGACAGCAGATACAGTAGCTGTGATGCTCAGCTACATTTCCCCTCCACTGCTTTATCTTTTATGCATGAGTCAGTGGAACCCAACTCCTCTGGTTCTGGGAGGAAAGTAGTCGGGCCTCTGCTTGGGAAGCCTATTGACAGGCAGCATCTGAAGTGCAGAGTGCACGCCCTGGTGAAATGTGACGCTCGTGAGCCTCCTGGGAGGCACGGTGGTTTTGATGCACAGGACGTGCAGCTCGACTAGTTACCCAAAGAGAACTCAGCCAAACAAAGTGTTTTTTGTGTCTTGAGTTAAGAAAAATAAGAAAAGACATACCTAAATGCAGAACACAATCTTTTAAATGATTCTTTAAGGTCTAAACTTCAGCAATAATCTGCTTGAATGAGAAACAAGGGAATCATTCCTTCAATGTGGAATTCATCATCCTGCAGACTTTGCACTTGGGTCAAAAAAATAAAAAGCATGAATTGATTTAGCTCGTCAATGGGTCTACTCTCCGTTGTGCTAGCATACACAGGAAGGGAATTATTATATTGACTAAATCACGTCCAACACAGACATAACATTGTGAGAAAATGTCCCAAGCTGTTCTGCAACTTTTGACTTTGTATGTAAAAACTTATACATGCATGTATAAATGTCTTTAGGTCACTCATATGGTGTTAAAATGGTATTGATGCACATAACACCAGAGATGGGCTGTTTAAATCAATATCTTGTTATTGGAAATCACTGAAAGATGGCTGCCTTTCCCAGTTTCTCCACAGACCGAAATGAACTCCAAACACTTGTGCTGCAGTTTTCCATTATGAGGACCAATGAAGCAATGACCTCTTGTGGCAGTGGACTTTCCACTGAGGCTGCAAAACATCCACGTATCACAGCTAAATGAGAAGCAATGGAAAAGAACAGAAAGAAACCAAAGGGTGCGATATACAGTCTCTACTTGACTTTATTATGATAAAAACACAGAACACACACCTGCCTGTGATTGGGCAAACAAGACTTCAACCATTGAACAGCTTTCTTAACATTTGGTCTGTCATTGACCCAAAAATAAATAAAACTCATTGTAGCAAGCACTTGAGTTAACTCCTAATAGATCCATACATTGTTCAAACTCATACCTAATACACATGTTGCAACATTCCCCTGTTTATACAAGGGCAAAACACAGATAACAGCATGTGAGTTTACTGTAAACACCACTTACAAGTTTGGTTTAAAGGAAGGTTTGGTTTGAGAATGGAAACGACCGCATACAGCTAAAAAAAATCTGAGTTCTGTTTGCTTAGACTGAATAAGTGCTCACATCAAGCAACTAAGGATTCAGCAACTAAAGTCTCAAGAAGATCATGCTGGTGATACTCATTTCAACATCTGCATGGTGGTAAAAAAAAAAGTCAAACCATTAACACCTGAAGCTCATTTGGCAAGGATTGCAGCAATGTGTGCATGATTGTGCTCGGCACAAAAACATAAACAGGCAGGACATGTCACCACACAAAGAAGGCACGTACAGCTCATGAGGGCACAAAGTCTGATACATATCTACCTGAAATCTACGTCACTGCTGTCATGTCATGATGAAGTGGAACGCTTTGCTACAAACCCATGACAGGAGCAGAGATGGTCCAATCCTGAAACCGCTTCAGATCATTCTGTGTGGTGCGAGTAAAAAAAGGAAGGCAAACGGTTCAATAAATTTACTCTGATACAATCTTGGAAGGAAAAAATCAGTTGGATGGAATCGGCAATAAGATATGCTCATCTGTGTAAGTAATCCTGAGGTTTTACTGTTAAAAAAAAACATGCTAAGCAAAAAGCTAGACCCAGTAACATCTCACTTCAGAAACTATAACTTCTAAAAACAGTTTAAATGGCTGTTGGTCAAGTTTCACTCCTTTATGTTTGTGTGCAGACACAATGTAAACAAATGTGTAAAGAAACGTGAACCACGCTTTGGGATTTGTTACTTTGATGATAGACGTTAACATTAGCTGCCATTAGGGGGCATCTGAAAATCAAATTCAATGGAATGTGATGAAAATGACTGGAGGTGAAAAAGTTTCCTGCTGCAGCTGAAAGGAAAGCAGGGAACATGGGGATGTGCTCTGTTATGGCAGAACAATCCTCTCATCTAATGAACTAGTAAACTGCAGCACACACTGAAAAAGGCAACAGCAGCATTTTTGTTGACGCTCTCTAACCTTTAGTTCAGACATAAAGGACATCAAAGCTTCTTATAAACCTGCATAACAGAAACTGGAAAGTGTGCAAAAATGTCTGCTCCGTGACCTTTTCCAGCAAGTTCCATCAATATATCTGTGCTCACGCAGACTGCCAAACTTTTAGACAAAAAAACCCAAAAAACAATGTTTATGTGTAAGAATGCTTATGTTGCATATGTGGAGAGAACTATACCATTAACACTGCTGTGTGTACCAGCAAGAAAAACAAAACAAACTGTGCTCAGTATTGGAGGGGTGAATGGTGTGCTGTGCTTCTCTGGTTTCTTTATCCCAATATCCTCCTTTATGCAGTCAAACAATAGTCATCCGAACCCTGGTGAATCAGTTCCCAGGTTTTCCTTTCTGCCACTCGTCTTCTGTACATACAGTTCTTCGCTCATGGTTCTTTTCCCACTGCTTCATTCGATTTTGTCAGGGTCAATGTTGTCCAGATCAATATCTGGTGACGCCACACAGCACATGCACAGTTTTTGGGTAACCAGGGAAATCTCATCTGCAGTGACGGTAAAGAACAGAGTACATAGAAAAAAAAAAGTCAGAAGCAGTACAAAGTAGAAGCCGGACAAGTGTGAGTGGTAGGATAAAGGGCTTATATGTAATGTGTGTGGTGCATTGTTGTAAATCTAGGTTTTAAAGCATTAGGGGAGCATTCTCTGCGACTGCATGGGTTTAACAATTAAACACATGTAAACATGGACCCTTTGGAGTATACAGGCTGTACAGTACGTTGAACTTTGAAACACTAATCATAATTCCTTCTAATTACTGAAACAAGGACTTGTACTTGTGTCAATGGCAACTGTGCTGTACGAAATTTAAGACCAGTACGTTACTCAAACAACATTCAGTGACAGACTTAGTCCAGTACACAGAATGTCCCAGTCGACAACAAGACCATGTAAAAATCTGGAATATAGCTGGATGGTCATTGTGCAACAACATGTTAATTATTACAACACACATTTTTCTACGATTCCCTAGCAGATAAGCATATGGTGGAAGCTTTAATCAGACGTCTAAAACGCTACAGAAATTTAAATCAAATACGAGCATGACCTGTAAAAATAAAACGTAGAAAACTGAATAAGGATTTTGTATGAAATCAGTATTTTGTCACGGGGTATCATAACACTTGGGGAATTTTTGTAACTTGTCTGAACAAAAGTGATAATGGCCCTTTGTAACAGATTATTCTGGAGCCGACTATGCAAAGAAGAATTTTACAAAAAAGTGCTCAACATAGTGATTAAATAAAGTTGAGTTTTTCTCGGTCTGCTGCACCAAAGAGCAGTGAAACAGGCAATGCCTGCTTTATCAGCTGAAACTCACCATTTTAGGCTTAAATACTTTAAAATGTTTTAACTCATGAGAAATGACACCAAGAAAAAACATTACCCTAAAATCAGCCTTTAAAAAAAATGCTACACACCACAAAATCCTAGCAACTGGACTTTAAGAATCAAGTTATAAAATTCACACAAACAAAACTTATTACATACTGTCTCTGCTATAAGGAGGTCTGAAAGGAAAAGACAAACATTCACGTGGAAGTTTTAGAGTTCCCTAAAACAAACAGCTAAAGTGTTGACACGGCACTGACGTGTAACACCGTTTCCTACCGAGGATTTTGCCCAGGAAGGCCGGCCTAGAGGTGGGTGGCAAGTAGATGCAAATGTAGTAGATTGGTGCGCCAGATAATGCCACTGCTATTCCTACAAGCGAGTTGATGGTGTCGCTGTAGAGGGGCACCACCACCAGGAATATGCTGCATAAGCAGTAAACCACTGGGAAGAACAAAGACAGCTGCAGGGAACACACAGAATGAGCAGGGAGGGAAAAAAAAGAGAAAAGAGGAAGCAGAGATTAAGAACAAGGAAGTAAATATTTATTAAACAATGACAAATACATTACTAATATCCCCGTGATGACTCTACTTCTTCAGCCAGTATTCAATGAATGAGTTTCTATTCGCTTGACATATAAAACACAGATGGCCTTTGTGTCACCATGTCAAACCCTAATGTACTGATATAACTTTGTTACCTTCACAGGCCGGTGCATGTCAGGAGCTTTTATGCGAAGATAAATCTGGCTGGCTATTGACAGACCGATGAACAGCCAGTAGTTAAAACTGAAGTAGTTTATCAACCGGAAGACGTCGGGCACTGACAGGTATAAGAGCGACATGGCACCCTGAGGAAGACCATGCAAATGCATAGAAGGCGGAGGGAGGGAATTAAGACAAAAAATAACATTGCCACTACAACTACCAAATACACAATGACAGAAAAAGAAACAACTCACTAAAATATTCAAATACCAACATTGAAAATCAGTGCAGGAATCGGTGTGAAGCGCTTAATGTGGATCATGCACAGGATGTTTGGTAGGTGGCGTTCCCTGGAACCAACAAAGAACAACCTGCAGGAAGAGAAAAAATATGTTGCTTGTTTTATTTAAAACTACTTTAAAAGAATAATTGCATAGAATTGTATAGAAATACAGCACACCTTGAGGCAGCAATGATTGAGGAGTTGAGGCCTCCGTAACAGGAGATGGCCACAGAGATGGGGATCAGCCACCGAGCCCAGCCCAGCACCTCGTCTGCAAAGGTCTGAGAAAGCATTTAACAAATGACTGACATACATTGAATGTAAAGGCTGACAAAACTTTAGGTTTTGTGGTAATGTCTGCAACCATGACAACAAATTACAACTCATGTAAATCTGACCAATTTGAAGTTATGAAAACAAGCTCTCTCCATTGTAATCTGGGTTACTGTGTCATCCAGATGCTGCTCTTAATGCTGAAAATTCTGAGTACAAGTACTGGAAGTAACAGGACAGGAACTTGTTACACATCCTCAATGAGCAACTCAATATTAAATCCTTATGGCTTTGTCATCTGCAGTCCAAGCAGCCTGGAGTTGGTCTATCAACACCGTGGGGATACAAATGAGTAGTTCTAAAAAGCACATATCCACAGCTCCGCATGCTGCCACACATTACAGCTGCTGTGAGGGTTCGGCTCGAATTCGCTCCTGTTGTGCAGAAACAGAAGCTGTACTGCTGTGCAAGCTGGAGAAATAGATATAATATATGATAAAGTCAGAGCCAACACTTACGCCTCTTCAGTCCCTGCACCATTAACATAGAGTACCATTCCAGTGACTTGTAATGAAATCATTAGCATGCAACATAGCACCAGTGTGACTAAAATAAACTGTAAGAGTAAGAAATCCTCTACAACGCATGAAGCTCAGATATATGTTAAAGCAACACTATATAACTTCCCAACCCTAAAACTCAGTTTGATTGCACACTGACATAATGTACATATCTGGAGCCATAACTGAGAAACCGCACTTCAACACTTCTTTTTCTGGCCGGTGCATCACACTACAGGAGCGTTTCACTTTATGGAACTGCGTCATATTGCACCAAAGTCCATACAGTGGCTGTTTAACATGTGCACAAAGGCTTAATCAGCAAGAGCAACATTATTGGAGGAAAACAAAGTGGCAAAACTGACTTCTGGCTGGAAAGCTGTTGTTTTAGACGTCATTGGGGTGAGCCATGGTGAAAATCTGCCAAAGTTCAGTATTGTGAAAAAGATACAGAAACTCACAGTGCACTGTAACGTTATATGCTATGCAGAGAGAAAAATGTTGCTTTTGTTGAGGCCACAAAGTGAAAGAGGAAGATGCTCACGCCTCTAACACAAAAGAATGACTATCAAATGACATGTATTATGATGACAAGGTAATACAGAGACTCACACGATAAAAACAGGTTTTACCGTAGAGCAGTTACTAACTATAACCACAATGCAATGCCCACTTTTAGTGCTTAGCCTGGGTCTGAGGCAGAACATTAGAAAGCATCATAAATGCTCGAATAAAAAGATTATCAAAAGGCCTTTACAACAAGTACAACTACTCCAACAATGATCTAATCACATCAGTAAGTTCCTCCTGTTCCTGTGTGGCGCGCTAACGCATTTAGCTAAATGAGATTCCTGCCATCTTGACTCAGTCAGTGATAACAAAGGAGAAGCAGAGCCAGATGCAGGTGCCAGTGGCCGCCAGCCAGACTGAAAGGGATGACAGTATGACAGGAAGCTCAGTGATTAGGATAATCAGATGACTGATAGCGGCGACATTAGTATGCACATGGTCAAATAGTTACATGGGTTTTTACAGTATACAGCTTTTTTTTCTTCCCCAATGGCTAAGAACAGTGTAGAATGATGGCTAACTCCAGACACTCACCACAGCAACAGCTTCACTGCTGAGCACTGTGTCTGCGTCCATGACAACGTAGTAAGCTACGTTGGTCAAGATGTAGATCACTGTGACAATGGGCATGGAAATAGCAATGGACAAGGGGAGATTCCTACAAAAGGTCATTAGAAAAAGTAGTTTATGGTTAGACTTGATGGGGGATTTATGTAATGTTATAATCATGTTAAATATGCTTATGCAAGTTGTGATGTAAAGAAAATATGAAAGGTATAAAGACATAAAGTATCTGAATTTATACCTCTCTGGATTCTTTATTTCCTCTGTGATGAAGTTGAGTGTGTCCCAGCCAGAGTAGGAGTAGAGAGCCGAATACAGGGCCAGTGCCATGTCACCAGGATTTAATTTGGAGCCTTTGAATGAGTTCTCAAAGTTCTGATCAAAACCTATTCAAGCACAGGGTTGATGCGTTAACAAATCTGAATGCAGAATATATGAATTGTTTTATCTGGAAAAGATAGCTGCTGGACAAAGAGACATTGTTAGCACTTTGCTTTAGTGTACCTGAAACAACATGGTAAAAATTAAGAATGGGATGAGCTTTGATTCAAGATGCATAAATGACTACTGCATCATATAAGAGCCGGCTTTGAGCCGTTTGGTTTAACTTACTTACAAGCTAATGAGTAACTAACAGCAGTATTGCACTTTAAACCTTTAATTTGCAGCTCAGCTCATAAAAAAACGGTAATCAAGTAATACAATCATACCTTGGCCCAGCTTCACCAGACCAGTGATGATGATGACGATGAGAGCCAGGACCTTAGCCACAGTGGAGATGACCTGAAGAATAGCCCCCCATTTTACCTTCATGCAGTTTATAGCAGTCAGCAAACCTGATTAAAGGAATGAGGAAAAAAAAGCAATGACAATTATACACACATTATTTACATGTTTATTCAAAAATTCATTGTAAAAACAACCTGCATATGCAAAACAGCTCAATAGTAACCACATCTCCCAAAACCAAATAAACAATGTTAACATGAATATCTATATTTGCTGCATTTTATGTTTTCCAGTGCACCAAGTTATTCCACACACAAAACACTGCAGTGTTAAGTAGGATTATACAGGGATGAAGAGGTCTGAAGTGCATTTAGTTGCAAATAAGAAAATCTGAAACATTTCTGTTGTAATCTCTGGGCTCACCACATTAGCTCCTACAATGCAAACTGAAGTGTTCAATACATTATAAAGCTTTACCTGCTTTTATCGTAAAGACATTAAAAGTTTTAAACTCCTAATCTTTAAGGAGCAGTGCACGCTATAAGCCTGGCAGTCGAGTCCAGTCCAGTGCAACGAAACATAGCTGAAAAACTAAATGAGCTTGTGCAGCTTTCATGAAAGCTTTGAGTCATAACAAACCAAAACATATACATTTGTTGGCAGAAGCTGAACACAACACTTGCAAAAAACAGAAAATGAGAAGAACACAACCCATTTATGCTGGGAAAGCTGGCATCATGGTTGCTGCTTCGCTGGATCAAGAATAATTGTGAATATTAATATGCAGCAAGTCAGAGCAACAACAAAGCCTGTTCAGTACAAGAAAGCCTTACATATGATGGCAGCGGCAAAGAGGCGGACGGCGTAGTAGGGAGCAGAGCAGGTGGGGTAAAAGGGCTGGACCATATAATTAGAGAAGGTCAAGGCTATCACCGCCTGACAGGCTGGTTCTACTATCATCAGGGACGTCCACAACCTAAAGCAAAAATACAATTTGTTATTGTGTTTTTAAATGGGCTTCTATTATTTTCTCTCAGTACAGAACAAGCATCAGTGGTAACTGACAAAACACAAACATTACTGCCCATTGCTCATTTGGAACAGGTTTAAACTGGACTGGGTGGCCTTCATCTTATTTTGGACAAATACAAATGGGGAAAACCTGACATGGACGTTTGCAGATGCTACCACGTTATGTTATGAACAAATAAAAAATAAAAGGTATACCGAATGAATGCCAAAAAGCCTCCAAAAGCTTCCAGAATGTAGGCGTACGAAGCTCCAGATTTACGGATGGTGGTACCAAGCTCAGCATAGCACAGAGCTCCAAACACAGAAAATATCCCTCCAATGGCCCACACCACCAGAGACAGGCCAAAAGAGCCTGTGTACAGGAGGACCCCCTGCAGAGTAACAGAGGAGTCCATCAACCAGACAGCATGCAACATATCAGAGACAAAAGCTGCTGCATAAACATACAGAATTACATTAAAATATAGCTAAAAATAAATTTTGTAAGATGTTTTAGTAATTTAACAGTAGATAAAAGACTTTATACAAAATCTAACTAAACTAAAGCATCATTTAATCTATATTAAAGATATCTTGATCGATGTGTGAACACTTCAAACACAAGCAACTCCTTAACACCAAAAAAATAACTACTATGAACCTATATTACAGAATAAACATTATAATGTGCTTTAACAGGGCAAATATATCATAAGCCTAAAGCTAAAGGTTGGCCTTTTACCTTAGGTGACACAAAGATGCCAGAGCCAATCATATTCCCTACGATGAGGCAGACTCCATGGAGGAGGGAGATCTCTTGCTTCAGCCGCATTTCGCTGCCCTGAGATGCTTTGTCTACATCAGCAACCATTTTGAAAAATGTACGGCTTCAGGACAATCCTGGTAAATGTCACAGAGGCCAGACACGGACTCGGTGGCACAGATTCGTTGTTGTTTGGACCAAATACAAGAGAAGTGAGAAGGGAGGGTTGAAGGTCACATGTATGATTATTCCTTTCTCAAAAAGCCACTGAACCCAAGGTGCGCTGTTCCACTGGGACAGCCTGCAAGGAAAAACAAGTGTTTCACACATTTATTTATTTTGCTAAGCTGATGTGAACACGTGACACTGGTTCAGTATTTAATGTATGCTCAGAGGCCACCAGCAAAACAGGACTCCATCCTCTAAAGCAGAGCAGATACGTCTACTCTAAACCAAACAAACTGCATTCTCTCTACTGACGGAACAGGGTAATAAACATTGTGCTTAACTTGTTCATCAAAGTGCCTAAGGTAGTGAATTAGAACAAAACCAATTTGTTGCAAGCATCCAAAAACATTCACCAGTTTGTTCACATAACCCACCAACAGCTGTTTTTCTGCAGGCTAGCAAATTAGACTTATCCTTAGGGGGTGTGTTTGGTAAAAACCTGCCTGGCAACATTTTATCCAGCTTTTTTTTCTTCTTAAAAGAAGCACACGGTATGTTTAGAAGTGAAAATGTAGTAACAACCACTAAAACAAGCCAAGTACACAGAACGGAAATTAAACCCAATAACTACGTCTGCTTTCAGTGGGACAGGCCTGTATGCTGCAGCACGAGGACATGATATTACATGCTTTGTGGAACCGTTATCTTAACTTTGAAGGATCATCAAGTCTGTTTGTGGTTTTGGACAGACTGTACAAGCTGCTTTACTGTATTCAGACAGATAGACTGGAGTACAGGTGTGTGTGAACATCATCTATCTATTATCCAAACCTGATTATATTAGATTTTTCTGTCAGACTTAGAGATGCAAACATGGTGGAGGATGAAGCAAAATGCTCATCAGGGTATAGAAAGATGCTCAAGTACACTTGGCTTAAAAAAATAGAAAAAAAAATCTGACGATAAATTCAAAGACATGTTGTTGAAGACAACACAGATTTATTTAGTGAAGCCAAATCAGTAAAAAAAAAACCTTGTGAAGGGTGTTTAAGACATGCAAATATTAACTGCAGTATACAACATGCAACATTGTTTCTGTTTGTCCTGGATAAGACCTTACTGACCGATTTGTTTCTCTTTGCAGGAGTACTGGAAACGGATGCTCGTGCAATCACATGAGTTCATCTTTACTGATGAGGTAGAGGAAGGGGAAGATGTTATTGGCCACAGAGCCATTTCAGATGTTCCTGGTTACTATGGTGGGAACATCACAACGTGCACTGGCCTCTCCAACACGCACGGTGTCCTCCACCGCATTGGATCATGCAAAATTCCTCCATTTCTGGACGTTCTCATGCAGACCATCAAAGAAGCCAGTACGTTTTAGCACGAGACATTGTGAGCTCACATCGTGCAGCCCCAGTCTAAAACTGGTTTTCGGACCCCCCACCGCTTGTCATGCAACACCTCCCACCATACTCACCACTTCTGAACCCCAAAGATGAGTTTTCTGCATGGCAGTGGAAGGTATGCGACCGGCGGCCCTTTGTGTGGCTGACACTTGTGCAGGGTATGGAAGAGGCATGTGGTGCAACTAAAATAAAAATAAGTGTTTTAATCGTGTGTGTGTGTGTGTGTATACACTTCTCTGCAAGCCAACAACCTGAAGAAGTTCCTACATATTATTAAGGGAAAGCAAACAACATAAACATGAAAGAGATTTTCGTGTCGCCCAGCAGAGTTTAGTTAGTTTGACAAAAAAGTGTGAATTAGGTGGCATTTGGTGCAACGTTGGACTTGGATAATCCCAGATTATTTGCTTGTTGTGCTTCATTTTGCGGGACATATGAGGTACTTTGAAGTTTGGGGGTGTAGTTTTATAAACTGTGATTAAATCTCTGATTACTGCATTGGTATCAGACCGAATGATGATTTATAAGCATCCAATTATAAATTAACAGGAATTAACTAACAAATGTTTTCTCTCTTCTTTAGAAGCTGGATTGGTGCACTAAAGCCAGAGATTATATTTTATTTTCCAGCAGATCTGATGATCGCAACAAGCCCATGAACTCTGGGTTAACACTTACAGTTTTAGTCTTAAATAGTTACAAGCATGTGTCACAGTTACACCTTTTTCCACCTGTGCTTTAATATTAGTTTGATTTTTTGTGCTAGTTAACATTTTCCTTTAAAAAAACATCAGATAAGGTTACAAGCACATAACTCAGTAATATTAAAGTGTTTCTTAAATTATTGGATGCAGAATTAAAAACAAGTTTTTCCTCAGTGAGCATAAATTATACACCCCTATATCAAATTAGAAATTACTTTAAAATACAACTACTTACAGCAACATTACTAAAGCTACTGACCAGTTTTCACAGGACACCATCATTCATTATGCACATTTCTAGAGCCATTGATGCTTTGAATTACCAAAATAAGAGTGCAACGAGTTAAGCTTATAACAAACCAACTAGTTTCCAATTAAAATAAAACTTATTTTTTTACTGCAAAATATGCCATTTGATTGTTTTACACAGTTTTTTGTATTAAGCACCAAAACAAAGCTGTCAGATTAAACCATACTAACATTTAAACAATAAAAAGAGATACATGAGATTCAACAATCCACATTTTTAAATGATGTCTTCTCAAAATAAAATGACCCATTTCAAACAGAGAAAACAATCCCTTTAGTTAAATCTATATATGTGTATATATCCTAATAATTTTAATAAAGATGGATTCATAAAAGTATTTAGAATCATGATTTATAGATCCATTTTACTTATTGGATACTCTGAGGATAAATGAACATAAGCACAATCTAAATTTGAACAAGTTAGACGTATATTTTCTTACTTTTAGAACAAAATAATCTACTTTAGAAGATACCAGCTGAGGAAGGAAGTGCATTGTTTGCATGAACTTCTCACCCGCAGTACGCCCTGATGAGAAAAACTGCGACTAAAAATTATAATGAAACGTCAACCCTATAATTAATCTATAGTTTATAATAAAGAGCGTAAAGATCAATACTTGATAATCATATGCACACCAGCTAGATGTTCCTGCTGCTGGCAGGCGGATATTTATGAGCCGGGGGCGTTTAAAACGTGACCAGACACTGGCCACTCTCCAGTTAGGCTACAAGCTGTGTCACGACTTAGGCGTGAAAATGCCGAATAAGCGACATGTTACCCATCTACCGAAACCTAGAACACCGCTCGAGCGTTTCCGTTATCACGCCAAACAACCGCGTGTTGTAAATGATTAGCGCGAGACATAGCTTCGTTAGCACTGGCCTGATGCACACTTAAAGAAGCAGCGAGAGACCAACTTCATTAGATTTTTCTGCACTTTTCCATTTAAAACTGGAAACACTGCGGCTACACATTTAACATCAAGCTAACAAAGCTAACAGCTGGTGATGTTCATACATGATGTAATTGGTCCATCACGCTAACGTCAGAAAGTAGACCTAACAACGATTAACTCAAGTTTTCGTTTCTTTAAGGAGATGTATCTACATAAATACTTAAAATAAATAAGACGGCGTGTGTAGACAGGAAAAGACACGCTAGTTACCTCGTTCTGTCTCACCCTCCTCAGAGCAAGCAGCGACCCATGTGTGCGTTTCCAGGATGTGTCACCAACTTTAGCTTAGACCACTTAGCATCCACATCTGCTCCACCTCCTCATCACCAACCACCAGAGGATGGCTGACACCACCCACCTCAAACCACAGGAGAAAATCATTAAGGAGGGCTGGGACATGTAGTTAAATAATAATAAAAGTGATAGATTATTTTATTTATCTAAAAAGACAGAATTGATTCATATAAATGGTATGGTCACGCAGATGTGGACTCAACTGCGTCACCCAGAATATTATCATTATTATTGCTGCAAAACAAGTGATTCCAGTTATTATAGTAGTGATTGGGTTCATGAACACAAATGCGTTCATGAATATGAGTTTAATTGATAAATACAACTTTAAATAGGGCTGCAAAACTCCCTCGCACGTGGCCCCAATATTAAGCAACATACCCAAACCAGAAAAATGTTCCCTGGTTAATCAGTGGCTGTTCTTAAAGCTTAGTTATACATTTTAAATAAACAGTAAAGCGTAACGGCTTTGTTATCTGCGCAAACACATGCTTTTGATAAGAACCTTGTCGTTTGGGTTGGACTTTCGCTAAACTTTGCATGAAACCAAAGACTTTTGCATAATAAGAATGAATGAGTGATGATGGAGTGAGTATAATGGGTCACGTGTATAATTTCTGATGTCATGCTGGCATTATGATCAAATCCGTGTTAGATACATCTTTAAAATAGTTTCTCTATACTCTCATCAGTTCCTTTGAAACTTTGAGATCTGCTGCCATCTTCTGGTTCAATTGTTTAACAATCCACACATGAATTTGTCTAATAATTTGACAATATAGCTACAGATCAGATTAAAAAGATTCTGTGATTTGGTTTCTTGTGTAAAAGCTGCTTTAAATAAACCCTGAAAACAGGAAAATATAGTTTCCTTCACTAACATGCCTAAAAGCTGACTTACAGTAAGCCAGTATAATATTATACTTGGGCTATAAGAATAAAATGAAGTAAAGTAAAACTATTACTCCTCAGAGAAATATAAGCCTACCACTGCAGACTGTGGGAGGCTCTGCTTCTGCTCAACATTTTACAAACAAAGAAGGAAACACCCACAAATCAGCGGCCAGGGCCCAAGCTCTGAATCACAAGGGGACATTAGGTCTGTGGGGGGCTTTGGCTGTGAGAAGGGAGTGTGGCAGAATGCGTTACAGGCACCTCAGCAACTCACTGGCTCAGTCAAGATAGGTAGATCAGATGGTTAAAGATCCGGTTTTAATTTCAAAGTAAAATCCCCTTTAATGCTGTGAGTGTTTGCATGAGGTTGTCAGGAGTTAAGCTGTGCCTGCTCAGTGGCTTCACAATGCCAAAGGTCAGAACATTGGCCTTTCCGTGTGGAGTTTGTGTGTGTTTCCCTGTGTATGCTACTCTCTGGGTGTTCAGGCTTCTTCCCATTGTCCAAAAGACATGCGTGCTAGGATAATTGGTTGATAATTGGCTTGAAATTGTAGTGAGTGTGGGTGTTGGTGGTTGTTTGTCTCTCTGTGATGGACTGGCAACCTGTCCAGGGTGTACCCTGCACCTGATATAGGAGCTAGATGGGATTGAATGAAGTGGTATGGAAAATTAATAAATGGATGATATCCTGACCACTTGTGCTTAAGTGTCTACATGATGCTACCACTTGTATCCATTCACACACTGATTTAGCTCTGTGACTATCTCTTTTGCAGTCTCAGACAAGCATCTACTTTAACTTTCAACCAGACTGCAGGCAAAGACCTACAGTGGCAACAGTCCTGTTAAAAGTCTCAGGATTGCCTCTTGAGTTTCCAGAAGACTGTCATATACCGAGCTAGCATCCCAGCTTGACTGAGAATTGTGCATCTGAAGAGAACCAGAAGTCTAAAGGTTGCAAGATGCAACTTAGAAATTTTAGTTTGGAAAGTAAAGAATCAGATAAAAGCTGTAAGAAAGCAGATCCTGTAAAAGGGGATTAAGATTAAAAAATGTTATTTATACTGCAAATCCAACAGCAAAGCTTGGATAGCCAATGAATGGAAGGACATTCACAATCTTGTAAATTGAAGCTTTTACTCCGAAGGATAGTTCCGCTAACTTCCGGTCTTGTTCCTGTTAAATCCCGCTGACCTGACGCAGCTCATCACAGACCACCAGGCGCACCGGCAGCCCCCGTCTCTGCTGACTCAGTGCCTTAACATCAGTCTCTGCTCCTTGTGATACAGCATCCAGCAACCGACACGTCCTCCTCCTCTCAGCACCGACAAAAATCCACAAAAATGGCCAAGACCGCAATCGGTAAGTTTATCTTTTTATCGCCCCTGCCTCCCCCCTCACAACCTGCACATGTTTGATAAGGATGATGATGATGATAATGAGCGACAGTGGCGACACCCATGGCACAAAAGGATGCTGACGGCTGAGGGAGCGGCCAAACTCCTCTCCAAGTCACTTTATGGCGAAGTTAAAACGATGGCAGCATTTTCTGTATGATTTGATTATTGGGGGTCAATTCTGCGCGTTTCTGATCCTAAACCATGTGCGGTTCCGTGTTGCTTAGTTTGACAATCAGTTTGCCATTTCAGTGACGCATGCTTCATTATACGCTCGTTTCAGGATAATTACACCTATATAAACTAAAACAAGGCTATTTTTCCACACGCATTTCATCGATGTGTGCCGCACCTGCCCCCTTACCGCCTGACTCAGAGCCGCACAGCATAATGCAGCGCCAGCGACCCCACCCAACATCTCCGGTCTCTTCAAAGCAGCCCTGCGCTCTCCAGGGTGTGACAAATCTCCTTAGAAAAACTGGGCCATCGTATGTTGCTTCAGTTAAAAGCCTGCAGAACCAATTCTGTGGGTGACTGCTAGGACATGAAAGGAGGAGAGAGAGAGGGAAAAGAGCCTCCTTGTCCGGAATTGCTTTGCAGTCGAAAGAGGGAAAAAAAGAGACTCGCGTTGAAAATGAATGTCGTCTCAAGATGATCAGACTCCAATCCTGTTTGGAAGGTTATTGACTGTGACAGAGGACTAGTATGATCCATTATTGTGTGATTATACGGTGTGCTACAGTATAAAATGAAAGGATTAGGAAGGAATGGGAATAAAAAGGACAGTGCATATTAAAGGAGGTGGTAGGCCTTGTGTTCGTGTCATTGTGAGTGTTTATATTATAGATATATAGCCATCTGTCTGGAATTGATTCTTTTCATATTTGACTCAATTTAAAAGCTGGCTCGTGACTATAAAAGCAGATATGACAGGAAATATGTGTGGTTTATAATGTCAAAGAATGTAGTGTGTGTGTGTGTGTGTGTGTGTCCAGTCTGGGGGATACTCTGTTTGTTTTCTGGTTCAGAGAGCACTTGATGGATGGATGTGCATGCAGAGAGACAGTGGTAAGGGTCCTCGTGTCTGCAATCAAGGACACCGGCAACTAAACACTGGCTGTTATATCCATGCCCCAATCCTCTTCCACCTCTTCCTCCTTCCAAGCCTCCTCTTTTTTCCCCCCTGTGATTTGAGCTGAGGACAGGCGGGATGGGATGGGCACAGAGCAGACACTCAGGGAGAAAACCGCCATCGTGCCAGTCATCACTCACCAGGTCGCTGAGTTCATTTACACTTTATATTATATACAGCAGCGTGGGCAGTTATAGTGAGATGCATTCTGCCTTTTACGAGATGAAGAAGAAGAACTCTGGAGGTTTTGTGAGTGAATAAGAATATAAAGGGAGGATAGATGTGATTGTGTTAAATGAATTATATCAGTTTAGCTATGCTAAACAAATGCCAATAAAAAACCTTCAAACCAACTGAAGGCTTCAGAGCACTTCCCTTCCTTTGTTACCATCCACACCTCATATCCTGTTAGGTGTGGTCATTCAGCTCAAGCCCTAAAATCAACCCCTCTGTGCAGAGAATCAGAAGCAACAAGACAAAAGTAAACATCACATTCTGCATTTTCAGTCATTCTTTGATTTTTAATCACTATTGTTGGTATGGATCATCTGCACGAAGTCCCTCAGACTCATAATTCATCCTGATTAATCACAAAGTCCCATCGATCTGTGCGACACACTCCCATTACCGGTTCAGATGACTGTTGCTTTTAAAGCGGAGGAGGCGACATCAATCCCCATGAGATGGAGTGCTGCTGGCTTATCAGCACGTTATCATGGAAATGTTTGGATAAAAGATTGTTTAGCCATTATTAGATATTTCACATCTCTATGCTGTAGATTGTAGATATTTTGCTCTTTTATTGTTTTGATTCTGCAGATTTTTGGCACTTCTATCCAGTAAATAACAAACTGATTGAAAGGATTAGAATTTTTGCTCCTGGCTACCTGAGCTAACATCTTTTGGGTGCTGTAATTTTTCTTTAAGAGGCAATTTTGGTTTTGTGATAGCATCATAATTTTGTGATTATACAGCTGCTGGGTGGTCTGACTGTAAAACTGCTCAACACACACACACACACACACACACACACACAGGCCCAGGATGCTGCAAAGCTACAACACCCATGGGGCCAATAGGACTTCAATGCACAAGGACGCATTTTGTTGGATGCCTTTAATTGCTAGTTTGCACCTTGCTTTCCTCCAAGTGGCGATAAAATTCTGGTGTTAAGATGAGATGAAGAATACAGGTTATAGCTTAAGAACAGAGGGGAGGAAACAGGAGAAATACAGATGTGACTATTTGTGCTGACGCAGACGGTGTGGGTGACAAATACAGAGAAAAAAGTGAAAGGGAGAGGATGAGATTGAGAATGCACCAGCAGCAGATGAGATGGAGGATTTGGGATGCAGAAGGTGCCGGGAGAGAGAAATGCTCGCGGGGGTGGAGGGAGTACAGTAGATATTGATGATCTGTGCGGTTTCTCTGATGGATTGGAAGAGGAAGTGCAGCTTGACGGCTGTGGTACCGGACAGGACACGAGGAGATGTTCTGTCAGTGGAATGATGCTGACCTGGCTGGCTGAAACCAGCCTGTCAGAGTGGAAGCTGTAAAGTGTAATCTCTGTCTGACAATATTTTATTTCAGCTTAGATGGTATGACAAGGTAGCGTAGTGTGTTAAATGCAACATAACCTTTAAACAGATGTCTGTGTTCTGACACTTCCTGCTGCGGTATGTCACCATGGATCATTTGTTTTATTTCTTATTTTTGTCTGATCCACTCGGAAAGCGCCTGATATTACATGAGGAGGAGGGTGTTGGGGGGTTGGGTTAGGTAGCAGTTCTCTCATGAGAAATACAGTGGCACTTTAATATTTCTGCACAATAGCAAATCTAATCTATTTTTGATTATGCATGAATAAAAAAAAAGCCTCTAACAGTAAATTATACTGTTGCTTCAGTTCACAGAAAGCAGTTACTCAAAAAATGTAAATCCCAGACACAGTGGCTGCTTAAACTCAGCTCATGCACCTAAAAGCAAACTAAACCAGATTAGAGCTGCTCTGATTGGCTAATTTCTCAACTAGCCAGTTTAATGTTCTTTGTTTCGAATTTAGTGGAGGCACTTCTTTTGTCATCTGTAGTTTTTTGTAACCAGAATAATTAGCATAATTGAACATAACAATTAACAGTAAGCAGTTACAGTTCTAAATATTATCAGGCAAAGAAAAAAATCATTGCAGATCTGCTCAATAATCATCCAACCCACATTACCTGCTCCAGTCTTGTGTTGTCATCGGGGTTTGTATGTGTTTGAGGAAACCACCACTGGGGTTTTGACATAAACACAGCCTTTAATGAGCGGGCAACAACACTCCATATGTGCCCCCCCCCCCACGCCCTCACACATCAGTAGAAATGGTGCAGTCCTCTAATCACAAATAGAAGTGCGCTCCAACTGAGGTGGCTGCTTCCATTAAGCTGCCCTGGGGGGCTGCTGCTGTTCCACTGGGAGATGCCTGCTTTGTTGCGGTCTAATTCTCCTGTCAATGATTTTTCTTTAAATCACAGAGGTGTTACCACTGTTGTAAAACCCATCAGAAACTAGTTTTTCTGCTTCCACTGACAGAAAAAGGTTCTCCGTTTCTGTTTCCCGAGCAACAACCTCTTCCAAGTTTTCTATTGCTCCCACTTCCCCCTGAGGGAAGGAGTTAACAAGGCCGTTGGAGAGTAGGGAGAGCTTCATCTGAGAGGTTATCACATTACTGTGGCGTCTGCCAGTCTGCGGGGCAGATAGAAGAGAGATGCGAATGGGAGTAAAGAGGTAGAATTTGGTTTAATCACACTGTACACCATACCACCACAACAGAGAAGCTCTTTCTCCATAAATCTCATTTCTGGCTTTGCTACTGTAGCCTGCTGCAAATCATGAATCAAAGAAGCAAATTTCAGCCCCGTGGGCCTCATGCTCTTGATGGATTATACCTTTCTGTGACAGTTGGCACGCAGACAGAACACAGCAGCAATATGCAAACACAGATTTCTGCACTACCTGCAGTTTGTTGCAGATGTTTTCATCTCTATCTCAGTTGGGATTTTGCTGAGCTTCAGGCTCATATTACAGCATAATAGGTGCCAAAAACACAATATAGAGCATCTTTAGAGCACTTTACTCATCCCCACTGATCAGGCTGCCAAAACCAGCAAATAAGAACTGAACAGAAAAGTGTTATCAGATTTTTGGACCATAAATGGGTTAGGGGATGGACAGCCATACAGCTGCATTATGCTGATAAGATAAACTCTTATTGTTTATTCATAAACCACAGAATAAGGTTATAAGAGAAGCCTACAAATTATCTGAAGATAAATCCTAAATCTTGGCATCTTTTCTTTTTAAGTTAACTCCGATCCATGAAACTAATCGCTGATGTTTTGTTGCATTAAGCTAGAGCATGGCTTCGAGCCAAACGACCGTGAGTCTGGAAAAAGTTAATAAATAATACATCAAAATCAAAATGCAATGCCGATGATGTGCGGCGAATCCTGTGGGGATGGTAACGTCTCGGCTGCTGAGAAAATTAGGCCAAGTAAGGACACATTCATCACTCTCCCTTCACAGTGCAGCGAAAACAAAAGGCCTGAAGAAGAAGAAAAGGAAGACCACAAAACCCCGCGAACAGCTCAGCTGCAGACATCCTTTGATGATGAGGTTTTTTTTTTCTTTCGGGGGACTCAGTGAATAAATTATTCCTCCAAAAATGTTCGTATTTACATCAAGGGCCTCCTGTGGAGGCAAAAGTGGGTTACCGATGCTTCATCGTTTCTCTGGGTTAATATGGTGAGCATGTGTGAGCAGCACAGTTGGAGTCATATTTCCTTTTGCCTCCACAGCTTACAAAGAAAAGATGAAGGAGATTTCTGTTCTCTCACTCATCTGCTCCTGTCTGTACCCCGAGACCCGTAAAAATGTCATGGATGACTTTGAAGGTAGGTGGCAGTCAGAATGAATATTTTCTCCTTCTAGCAAACAAACTTTTAAGGAAATCCAGATGATTTGATGACGATCGAGAGGACGACAGCTGAAAGTGTCTTTCTTTTTCATGCACACATCAGCAGACTTGGACATCAAGCCCATTAACAAGCGTGCCTCTGGCCAGGCCTTCGAGGTCATCCTGAAGCCGCCTTCCCCAATGTCTGAAGCAGCTCACTGTATCACCAGCCCCCCAAAGAGGGACATTTCACTGGAGGACATCCAGAAGAAACTGGAGGCAGCCGAAGACCGAAGGAGAGTAAGGATGTTAACTCTCCTAACTCACTTTGCTTCAAAAAAAGTCACAAAAACCATGTTTCCCCACCAGAACAAGTTTACATAACATTGTTTACTCAAACAACAATTTGACTCCCCCATGCAGCTAATTTTACATCACTGACTCACATCAGCGGCTGCTACTGCAATGAGAAATCTGATTAACATGTCATACAGTAAGTCCAGCACCTAAATGCAGAAACACACCTATAAACCAATCAGACGATCATCAGCCAATCAGCAGCACTGTTTAAAAGATGCCCTTTTACCCCAGATGCCCACTAAATTTCACAGAAGATATGAATTTAAATGGACAGCTCATGATATTTTCTTATACGATCATGTGAGTCATTACTCCCACACTTCTTAGAAATCTCTGTAAGTGGTGTCCAGTAATTCCTGCTGATATCATCCTCCTGAGCGACTATGTTTTCTCCTTCAGTTCCAGGAGGCGCAGATACTTAAAATCCTGGCGGAGAAACGAGAGCATGAGCGCGAGGTGCTGCTGAAGGCGATGGAGGAAAACAGCAACTTCAGCCGCATGGCCGAGGAGAAGCTCCAGATGAAGATGGAGCAAATCGAGGAAAACAGGCAGGCCTACATCTCTGCCATGATGGAACGTCTGCAGGAGAAGGTGCGAAGCAGAAGTAGTGGGTAAAGGGGTGTAAAAAAAGCAGAAATCGAACGTACAAGTGAACAAAGATGTCAATCTCCAAGGCTTGATTGCTGAGCGTGCGGTAGTGGTCTGATAAATAAACACAGGATGATACATACAGGGAGGGGGGATCAAATACCAAACCCAAAGTCCAGGGGTTGAACTCATATTCAGCTCTAAATATGAGCCAATTAAGAATTATCAAGTATATTTGGTTTATAAGCATGTCAATATGGGAAGAGATCTGTGTAAGTTGTAATTTCCCTCTTTGATAGGTCAGTTAGCTTTAAAGCAGAGGTGGAGAACCCTGGTCTTCAAGGGGTTTTTCCATGTATCCCTTGTCCAGCACGCCTGATTCAAGTCAAGTGGATCCAATAGCTCATCAAGATCGGCACAGTTATTCATTCATGTGCGGCATTCATAGCATTGGTTGCAAGATTGAAAGAATTTTAGGTGCAAATTGTAAAGAAAAGGAGAATAAAGGTAAATGGATAAGTGGAGAAACATGCACGGTGGCGCAGTTGGTTCGAGCCTCGGCTGGGGCAGGGGTCCAACCAGGAACATTTCTGTGTGGAGTTTGCATGTTCTCCCTGTGTTAGCGTGGGTTCTCTCTGGGTATTCCAGCTTCCTCCCACAGCCCAAAGACATGCACATTGGGGTTAGGCTGATTGGAGACTCTAAATTGCCCATAGGAGTGAGTGTGAGTGTGTATGGTGGTTTGTCTACGTGTGTTGGCCCTGACTGGCGACCTGTCCAGGGTGTAACCTGCCTCTCATCCGATGTCAGCTGGGATTGGCTCCAACCCCCCACGACCCCATTGAGGGAGTAAGTAGTAGAAAATGGGTGAATGGATGGAAAAGTGGAGACAACATGGAGGAAAAACAGAAACTGGGTTCATTTGTTCACCGTCAGCAGATGGCGCAGTTTCTCATGATAGTCAAAAACAGCACAAGAAGATGCACTTCTCCTTCTGTTGATGGACACCGCAAAAGGGTCATGGGGACGTAAATATGAGAAAAGGAGCTGTCAGCTGATAAAAATATGTGTTTTTTGTAGGAGAGGCACGCCCAGGAGGTTCGCAGGAACAAGGAGCTGAGAGAAGAGTTGTTGCCATAAGAAGCCCAACGTCTACATCCCACTTCCACACCCTCTTCAACCACCCCCACCCCAGCCCCGAACACCTCTATCCCAACTGATTCCACATGTCCCCACCTCTCCACCTCTTCCCCTGCTATACTCTCCCCCTAAGCCCCATATTGTTCTACCGTAAAACAACCAGGAGACGCCACCCTGAGACAGCAGCAGGTTTGAATGAGGTTGGGGGTGGAAAAGGATATAAAAATTTACAAAAAGAAAAAAACGTCTCCTACCAATTCCATCCAAAAAGAATGTTTTTGCTCAAATGAGAGGGAAAAAAATCAATTTGACAAACAGCAGTGGTTTTTGTAAATACTTATTTTTTTTGTTATATACGGTGCGATACAAGCAGCAAAAGTATTGATTGCAGTGTGCCATTTTTATAAATAGGTTTCTTCTCTCTGCATATATATGGATGTAATCTGTTCATTTTCAGATTTTTGTTGGTTTCAGCCTGAGAATGTCTTTCCTTTTATAAGTTTCTCTCGTGTGTAATAGGCTTAGGTGTTTGTTGTGAGTTTGCCAGCTAGCTGATGTTTTGCTGTGACTGCTTGCATCCTCACAAAGCCCGCATGCTGGCTCCTTTCCCTTGCTGCCTCACCAAATGGGCACTTACTGATTTGACCCAGCAGATCTGGAAGCAAAATTGAATCAAACTGATTTTCCATCCAGTTTTTGCTAATATTCCAATTAGTGGGGGACATTTGCAGGAAATTTGGCAGAAGGAAAAGGGACATGTTGCTGTGGTTGCTTGCTGTGGGGACTGCCAGCTGTTGCTGCATATCCACTCCTGTGAAATAGGTAGTGACTGTAATTGCAGGAGAACACTATAGCATTTAATGAGCCCAACTTCATCTTCCTTCCCTTCATCTTCATCTCTGCATACACATGTATATGCTCACATGCTCTCCACATAGGAAACCACAGCACAGAGCTCAGGAGGAGCTGGTTAAATACTGCTCATCTGCAACCAGAAAATTCATAAACCGTCCCGGACAAATGGCATCAGTATTTTCCTCAGCCTGCAGTTACAGTTCAGTTTCTTGTTGCCATCTTGTGTAACGTCACTGAGGTTGAGGTGCATCCTGAAATAAATCAATTTACTACTGTGAATTCACTCTGGAGAAAATACAGAACAGCCCCAGCTTCCTCCACTGCATAAACATTAGAGTAGCTCTCTACATCACCTACTGGAATCATTGCATGCCACCCAGGACACAGTAAATTCCACTTGAAGGCAGGCACAAGGAATATATGTAAGCCATAACTGGCGTCACCATGACGATGATCCATGCACACAATCTTTCCATCTGTAAAAGTTTATCTGACTGTATTGAAGGATGTGAATCATTTGTAACAGGGGTTGTTGATGCCTGAAGTTGGACGCTGTTGGTCACGCACGCACAGTTGGCCCATAGATGTGTGTGAGTGATTGTGTGAGTGTATTTCAGAAAGGGCAGGTAGTGTGTTTGTGCCATGTGATATTGATCCGGTTAAATTAAATATTAAAGTGAGGAGCAATTGTCAGGAAGTTCAACACAGACAGTGAGTATCCTACTTTCCGCTCTTTCTCTTCTTTGTCCATTTGTGTGTTTCCCCCCCTCTCCACATATATCTTTGTGAGCAAGCAGTGGTTAATAAAGATTTGGGATTCAGTGAATGAAACTCACCTCGAGAGTATTTTTTCTGAAGCATAAGCACTTGGAATTGGACACTCAGACCCCAGACGGGAGGAGCTGGGGTTAGGATTGTCCAGAGAGTCCTCTACAATCTAAGGGTTGCTTGGCTCCAAAGAAAATAGACACAGAAGTCAGGACAAAGTGATATGGAGGTGACAGGACAAGCAGATTAGTACTTAATTAGTACTTAATGTGGAAAAGTGCAGGCTAGAGAACATGACCAGCAACATCACCGAGCTTACAATCTGTAGAGTTACAACTCGTCTTTATAATCAAGGTGAGTGGAGATGAGAGGCAGCTGGAGCCAAACACCTGCAAACCAGCAAACGCTTCTGTACTTAAGCAGACTGGGGAGGTAGAGATAGAAGGCTGGTCCCATCCTCTGTGCCAGGATGCAACCAAGCATGGTTTATATCAGGGGTAAGGAACCCTGGTCCTCGAGAGCCGTACTTCCTGCAGGTTTCCCATGTATCCCTGTCCCAGCACACCTGATTCAAATCAAACGTATCCAGCAGCTTATCAAGCTTTGACTTCCATGTATCGTTTGAGGGATACATGGAAAATCTACAGGAAATATGGCTCTCAAGGATCAGGGTTCCCTACCCCTGGTTTATATTATTATTATTATTATTATTATTATTATTATTATTATTATTACATTTAACAATGTTTGTAAAACTGAAACAGACAAAGCTCTGAGAGATATCAGGAGAATTCTCCTCATAATTCCCCTACAATTACATTAACATGTTTAAATTGATCATGAAGGGTTTAATTCATATTCAGACTGACGTTGCAGATTTTTTTTTATTATGAAAACAAGCAGCAGATTATTTAATTTCCCAGTTTAAAAATACAGCCGTTGTGGTCGCCGGCCCAGTAGGTAAGCTTACACAACAAAAAGAAATGAAATATTGTGATCACAATAAAAACTTTTTGTGAAGAAGATCCGTTTATAATGCCTGCACAGCAAAAACATGCTGTAAATACTACACTCACTCCTCCTGCCACCAAAGTCAAGATAACATAACATTATTTTTTATGCAATAGTAAAATGTCTCAATTCCAGTGTTTGATAAATACACATATACATACATAAGTAATATTTAAGCTATTTTAGAGATATTACCTCAAACCTTCATTTTCTAATGTCTTTCTTGTTTCACAGAGATATGATCCTTACATGTTTGGGTAATCAAGCTTTTAGCTGTGTATAATACAACACCAGTTGCTTTTATTAAAGGAGAGAAATAATCAACCAAACACAAACTTCCTTACTATATGTGCCAAGTTTGCTTGTATGCATTTATTTTCCATATCGTTTCATTCAATTCAGGGTTGCTGGGAAGCCAAAGTCCATTCCAGCAATTAGCAGGTGAGAAGCAGAAGTTTGCATGATGACAAACCAATTTTAATAAAGGGTCATATAATATAAATTTAACTTGTGAACTCTGATGGAAGAGAGAGAATCTCTACTTTTCCCACCATGGACTGTTCTTCAGCCATTAAAGCTCCCCCTTAAACTTCAAAAGATGACTAGTTGTGAGCAGCAGGGGGAGGCAAATAGCAAATTTTGTTTGTTATAAAGGTCAGCCATTGCACTGAGGCTGCAGCAAAAACCCTGCCCACAATGAGTGACAGGAGCCGAGGAAAAGACAGAGGATGGTGAGAATGACTAGAGGTGAAAGAGTGCTCTCGTAGTTTGGAGGGAGCAATGAAACTCTGATGAATATGTTGTAACAACAAAACTCTCAGGACAGGAGATGATGCGTCCAAACTGAGAACAGAAGGTGCAGCTGCACGACGATGGCAGAGAGAGCAAAATCCTTGCAGTGGACTTCCTTTCTCACAGCTTACCGGTCCCTCTCCCCTTTGATTTCTTTCTTCTCTCTTTCTTTCCATCACTCTAAACTCCATCTCTCCTTCCTTTCCTTCTTCATCCTCTTCCAACCTTCACTCCCTCCTTCTTCCCTCCTCTAGTTCCCACGCAGCACATGGGGCCAGGCGGGCGGCTATTGTCCAGGATATCCCCTCCTTGTTAATGGTTTCCTGTGCACACACAGAGGGCTGCTGAGAGAAACAAGCAGCCTCATCTGATACTGGCCATGGATATGTACTGTACACCACACACGCAAACACACACTCCAAAAAACAACCCCAGGCATCAACAAGCTAACACACGTACCATATGCAGTAACGCGCTCACTCAAAGACACGAACAAACCAGCTGATAAAACCACAAATAACTTTTTAAACTTCTTTATTGTAGGGAAGATGATGTTACCACCAGCAACAGTTTAGCAAAAACAACAAAAACACTGATTTATCAGAGCTTGCTTATGTTTTGTACAACCATAAAATATACAAAATTGCAGTGAGGCATGTTATTGGATGCCAAAATGCCAAGTGGAGATGACGTACTGGTGTTTCTAGAGACTGTAACACATTGTCCTCTTCCACTGAAACTAACACGACTGAGATCAACATGAGGATTTCTGGCAATGTTGAACAAATACATGATTTAAAAACTAACCAAACATCATTTACATCAGAATCATAAGGTAAAAACATGTGTTAGGTATTGATTGTGACAGAGAGAATTTACTGTAGAGAGGGAACATTACTTAGTGAAGAAAGCTCCAACAATGGAGCACCATAGTTTGACCAAGCTGGTAGCTAACTTCTGTTCCCAGTATTTAGTCAAACAAACACCTGGTTTCAGTTATTCCACCTCATAAAATGCTGTAAAAGGGGGTGACTCTCAACCCCCCTCCTGCTTTGCTGTAACCAGGGTACCAACACTTTGCTGTTCAGGAAAACAAAGAAGGGGGAGAGGCACTTTCACCCAGGAGCTTGCTTGACCATCTGGAAAAGCCATCTCTGATAGGCTGACTACAGTGGGTGAAACTTCCAATGGGGTGGGCAGGAATGGGGATCAATCAACACATTAAATCACTTTTGTTGCTTTTTTTTTTTTTTTAGTTGTGGCCTCCCTCTTTTGTGTATCTTTTTTTCTGTACAAAGAAACAAACATTATAAAGACAATTAGAAAAAAAAAACTGTAACTGTCCTCTGTGGGACGTTATAATAGAAAAAATAGCTTTTTCTTAGCAGGGAAATAAAGTCTTGTCCTTGAGTCCAGCTCAGCTGGGAAGGAAGTGAAGTCTATAAGCAGGTTGAAATGAAATCTTCATTTTAGTCAGAAAGCTCCTATCTCCATACCCCAGGGTCTGTAGGGTTTGCCCACGCTGGAGGTTTGGACTGCAGGGCTGATTGCAGTGGTGGGTGAGATAATGGGGAAGGCACTGAAGGCAAAGGGGAACGCTGAGAGAGAAGACAGGAGAGGAGACGAGAGCTTGGACGTTGATGTGGGAACCAAGGCCGGGTGCAGGACAGAGGTAGGAGCTGCAGTGGTGGAGGGAACCCTGATCGGACCTTGCTCTGAGTGAGGAGTGGTGCAGCCGCTGCGCCTGCCTTGGATGTGAGTCTCTGCAATCAAAGACGATGATGAAGACGAGTTGGAGGAGGAGGAGGGAGATGAAGCGGATGTGGACGACAGATGATTTTGTGGGCTGCTGGTAGTGCTGCGAGGCAGGGGAGCCAAAGGAGCTCCCTGCTGGTGCTGGAGGAGGAGAGGGTGGGTCAGGTGGGCAGGAGGGGAACCAAAAGCAGAACCCCAGGCCAGGTGACCGAGCCCAGAATGAGCCTCTCGCTGACTGGCATAGTTGTTGAGGTGGGACACCAGGCGCATCCGTAGAGGGTCAGTGCTGTCTAAGCCCTCGATTATGCTCAAGTAGCGGGCTGTCTCTGCCAGACACTCCCTGAAACCCAAACCACGGTAGTCCATCGCCAGGGCATGGGCATCAAAGTAACCTGAGGAGGTGACGGGCAACAGGTCAGAGTTTAAAAAAACAAAACATAACCATCATGAAACAGGTTTGTCCAGAATGCGTTGAGAAAATATTTAACTGCCAAGCAGGTCAGACAAGTACAATCAGAGCGGCTGTGTGTTTATCATGAATTTACCTTTGCCTCCAGCAGCATGAAGCATCTTCAGATGATCAACAGTCATCTGCAAAATCTCTGCTTTCTCCAGTTTGGCTGAGCCCTTCAGTGTGAGAAAAAGAGTCTTATTATCCATTCATGTGTATTAGGACACATGAAGGTCCCCTCTGGTTGAGTTGCCTACCTGTTTCTCATAGGCGCTGGGAACCAACCTGCGCAGCTCACTGAGGCTGTTGTTTATTCTATCACGGCGCCGTTTCTCGATAATCTGAGAAGAGACAAACAGTTTCGTTATTCAAGGTTGACATTTCATTTGTGCGCAAAGTCTGCTGATACACTGATTGACCTTCTGATGATAAGAAAACAAAAAGATTGAGCTACTTACTCCTCGACGCCTTTTTCTCGCCTGCACTTGAGTGGATGTTGTAGGAGACATGGAGCCGAGAGGAGAACTCATGTTCCTTGAATCAAGAGGAAAAGTAAATATCCAGAATGCTGGACTAGTTTTACATAACATTTGTCCACTTCAGGAAACCTAAAAAAAAATCAGTCGCACTTTGAGACAAGTGCTAAACTTGAGAACTTACCCATTCTCATCTGCGCTTTCTTTCTCCACTTCGATAGTTTCATCCAGCTCACTGTCCGAGGAGCTAAAATCGTGATTTCTTTTCATCTTGAGTGCTCCACAGTAGTCCTTCAGTGTGTCAGTTGTGTCTGCCAGACGTGCGTCTGCACAGGTTTGCCCGGAGCGCCTCCGTTTGAAGAGCTCGGCTTTCCCACGGTGTCATTTCAACTCTGCTGCGGGCCAACGAGGGCGGGACCCAACGTCCTACCAGCCAATCAACAAGCAGTATCGATACTGAGTGACAGGCCGTTTGGCCCAAACACATACCGGTGCGCTTTGATAAATCTGAGAGGAAGAATAATTGTAAGACGTTTCACTCTGGCGCTTGTTTCATCATTCCTGGATCACACAGCCACTGCATTAATCTTGAGACATCCGACAAAAAGTAATTATTAAATAAATAAGCCACCTGAGATGTATAATTATTATAAACGATAAACGCGAAAAGTAATACAAAATAAGAAAAGAAAACATCTATACAATGTAAAAAGATTCAAAATGACTGGGAAAAGTAATAAAATGCAAAAAATGCAAAACATCTGCAGAAAATTCACTTGGAGACGCAAAATAAGTACAAATGACAGAGTTTGTGGTTTGTGGTTCTTTGTAGTCTATTTAAGTCTGCCAGTCTTGCTCCTCTGGGGTTGGGGGGCCTCTTTGTTTCATAATCAGACCATGATGGGACCGCAGGTATCTTTCATTTCTTGCTAAAACAAACAGTATGATTTTTTCCTGCCATAGCTAACTTCTTTTTTCATATGTACTCTTTTTATATAATTTAGACTCTGCAGTTATTCGTACTTTTTATGTCCTCTAAATCTTGTTTTATTATTATGATTATTATCAGTGACACCTGTCTCTGGGGATTAATACTTTGTGACAGTTTAAGGTAAAACAGCGTCACTATTCCCTTTCCTCTGCTCTTGTTATGAAGCTGTTCATACTGTCCGGTTTTCACAGACGAGTGATTGTTCTTCCCAATATAGAAGATCTTTGGTGAAACTTTGACAGCGGTCCAGTCGACTTTCGGTCCGTGACTGCCCCCTCTCCCCCTCCCCCCTGTATGTGCCCCGGTGGTGACGAGGAGTGGCTGGCCGGCTGTCAGCACGCGCTGGCCGTGGGAAAGTTCCCTAACCGGCGCTGATAACCAATCAGAGGCCGACGGCCGTCTCCGGCGCTGGAATGAATGGAGCAATTGGTCGGGGCGACGGGCGGTCTGCGAGCGAGCGTGTGAACCTGTAATCCAATACTAACTCAGCCCAGGAGGAGAGACAGAGGGAGCGCTGCCGCAACCAGAGGAAGCCACCAAGTCTAATCTTACCCCACAGAGAGACCTCATGCACGGCAAAAGCGGTAAAGGCCACTTAAAGGACTCTGCAAGAGCAGCCAACTAAAGTCCATAATGCTTTACTCCCGGGGGTTTCCACATCATCACCACATCACGACTGGTGCCTCTTATAATGGTCACACTTCCCAAATAATTTGACAGAGTTGATGGTGTATGTTTGTATACATGAAAGAGTCATGTTACAAGCCGGGAGACTTCAGACAAACAACCTGGTTATATCTGAGAGTTTATTTTGAAAACGCAGCAGTGATAAGATAAGATGGGCTGGTACACATCTTTTATCAACGTACAAGAAAATTGTGTGATTACAGACTTTTATCATGCAAAATGCAGAGCTGGAAAATATAACGAGTCCTCTCACGTTTATGCCTGCATGCTGTCTAATTATTTTATGAAACTTGGAGGGTTTTTTAAATTGTTGAAGCAGGAAAATGAGATTTTTCAGAGTTTAATATTTCAAGTGTCCTGTTGGAGTTGAGCAACATAATAAAAAAACTACAGAATAAAAGTATGCAAAGGCATAAAAGAAACCAAAACCATCGAGTCAGTGAACAAAGAGATGAAAAGCATTTGTGAAATTATTAAATTACAGCTGGAAACGAACTAATTTCAATTTAGCATCATGGTAATATTGATTTAGAGAAAACATTATTCTGTTAATCTCTGGACAGATTAAACATATCTGTATTACTGTGTTGCTTTTTTATGACCAGAATAAAATGTAAATAGTTTTTGTGTTGTATGTTACTGACTCATTTATATGTACTGATAAATAAATCTGGGCATATTATTCAAGGATCATATACTTTTAACATAAACAAAACAGTTAATTAACAGGATATAAAAATAACCTCAGTTATATTTTAATATTTAAAATATTGAAGACAATTGCTTATTAATCAAAACAAAATATTGAACACAATTTAGATTTATTTTGTGTCATGACTTTATATATTTTTAATTACTCATTTTTACATGCATCATGTGGGTTTGTTCATGTTAGAATCCCGGCAAGAAATGGATTATTTTGGAGAACTTTATTTATACTGATATTTAGCTACTGTTTGAATTTAAAAGTAATTTATAAAATATTAAAACAAACAATTAAATATATTTTTAAAAAAATAGCTGATAACACTTTTACAGATTTTAAATGTTTTGCGCTGCTGTCACTGCTTGTAATAAACAGCTAGCAATTCATGCAGGGAAAACTTTTTTAAGCATCTGCACAAGGCAAAAACAATAAAAGGCTGTGAATGAATCATGGAGTTATGCACTGAGCGTGTAATAAGGAAACACAAACCTTGGCTCAGGTTTTATTAAGAGCACCACATTCATTCTTAGAAGCACTGAGTATGTTGTGATTTTAATCTCATGCTAATAAATATGAACAGAAAACCTGAATCAGAACCTCTACATGCACACAGATGCACCATTATACAGTGATCCTTATCAGTGGGAGCCAAAGGCGCAATAGTCATCAGAGAGAGAGGAGGCAGCCTGTTTGGTTTATATGAATGAGAGGAAGCACTTAGGGCTGTTTTCATCTTATTGTTGTTGTACAAGGCTGCGCTTGGGGAGACAGACACACAGATGTAGCTACTGCAGCATTTGGTGAGCTGATCATTGGTGAGTTGTCTTTGCATATGTGTGTGTGGAGCACTAAGAGCTATACCTTTATGCACATCCAAGTCCATGCAACCTAAAGCCTTTGTTTCAATAAACACAGGTGTGCTTCCACGTCAATATCTGGCTCTGTGTGTGTGTGTGTGTGTGTGTAAAACCAGCAGAAGTGGGAGGAGGATGAGGATGAGGAGAATGAGGGGTGGGGGGTGGGGGTGAGCCCTCTTGTTGTATTTCAAGTTCACCCAGAGTTCCCACGCTGTTATTTTCTGCCCGGCTGTCTTTGTTCTACTGGTCTCATCACATGTTGTGATTAGTAGGGCCTTTCAGGGGCCGCCCTTTGAAGGTGAGGGCCAGCAACACCACATCATCAAATCCCCGTCCGTCCTGCTCTCCCCCTGCAAATCAGGCCACCAAATCGAATCAAACTCATGGCCAAAACTCAGTGACGCTTCACCTCCTTTGCTCCCTCTGTCATGCGTTCACCTTTAGTTTTCTCTGGCACGTCTAGTTTAAATCTTTTCACGTATTTTTCTGTTTTCATGCCCCTGTCCCGGCTTCCACTCTGTCTCAACAACAAATTTTTCTTTAAGATTGAAATCAAAGATAATTTATCATCTTCAAACTCTCATTAGCTGCTCTCAGAAGCAGACTACTGACACATAGGGTTGAGGGTTCGTCCAAATAGGACACACTGAGACATTTATTTGAAATTTTAATCTTTGAGTTTTCCCCTCGTGAGTCATACATTTCCACATCCTTTGCCGTCTTGTACTGTACAATAAAAGAAGAGTTAGCATTCTGGCTTATTTAAAAGCCCAGGGTGCATTGCAGCAGTGATTACATGTCATAGGTTCAGACAAATTGAGTCTAGACTGGTTTACCAGAGGAAATGCTTGCGCACATTCAGACTTTGAAGCTGTTTTAAAGGAGGATTTTACCAATAAGTTCACCTTGATGCTGTACATATTTTTCACATCCAGTGTAATTGCTTCTGCTTATGCGTATTTGCATAGTTGTCCATATGTCATCAGGTGTTTAGCTGTAACGGTTTGTTTAGATGTGATTTCCTGCAAAGAGCCTTATAGCTCCGCATGACTGCAGAGAGAATAAATTGAGCTCGGCTGCAGTGCTGACAGAATGATTTAGAGGAATGGTGTCGATGTCCCGTTTAGGAACTTTCAGTTAAACAAGTCCCTCATCATGCTTTTAGTCAAAATTATGTACAAAACTAAATTCTTATTATCTGTTTAATGAGAATTACAAGTTTAAAAAGTAGAATTGTTCAGTATAAAATGTACATCATGGCACTATCACAAAGCAAATGATTGAAATGTAACTAAGTAATGAAATTAATCATCCCAGAGCAACAATGCTGAGAGAAAGCAGCACTTTAGTTTGTGTTTGAACCTGCAGCGTGCTCTCATTTGGGCAAATGAATTAGTTCCTGACTGATTCAGCTTAATGATGGCTGATATGGCATCAAACAATGAAAACAATGGGCTTTTAACGTTTCTAATCTCTTTGCATCATCGCTGCATTCAGAAAATCCAACTTAGGAGAGCAAATAGAAGGAGGGATTTTCCTGCAGGCTTGTCTTAACTTTAGTATGACAAACATTAGTAGGTTTTTAAAATCAAAGCTTTTATTTTGCATTATAAGGGTTGCATTTTGTTTTGATGCACCAAACAAACCTTGTTCCTCTGTAGAGTACTTACAACCACATTTTACTAATTTTAACCAGGAGTCTTAAACTCCTCCACTTGAGACTTATATCCCCCCAGCAACTTGTCCACCATCGTGCCATAGTTCCCAGACTTCCCTGTATGGCAGGATTCTGCAGGCAGTACGCCTCAGCCTCAGCATGCACGTTAGCTACTGCAACCATTTTAAAAGCAGATGTTTTTGAGCGGCATCTTTCTTTAAAGACCCAGTGATTTCGGGTCTGTGGCTGCAGTTTGTTTTTTCTTGCCAGTAACACAGTTGGACTTGTTCACCACATGAATACTTGGAAACTGAGGCTTAAACTTAATGCTCGTCTAACACCAACAAGACACAAGCCTGAGTCTGAAGCTGTAAGTCACATTGTTTTAAACGTCTGTGCTGTGATGGCACTGGGTTTATGAGGGATTTTTAGCACAAACACTATGGGTACACTGAGTTAAAAGGCAGTTAAGAGGATAAACCAATGCTTCATTGCATCGTTTCTGTACATGTATCAGCATCCGGTGGTAATAAAGAGCTGAATGCATTTGTTCACGGGGCAACTTAAAGTATCTACTTGTTGCTGCTATCACTCATAAAATATCTTGACAGCAGATATTTTCTGTCTCGTTGGCTTTTTACAAAGTCTTTGTTCTCTGACTCATAAATGTTGGTGATATTAATATTTTCTGGATAAAATTAGCCAAGCAATGTGTGATGGAGAAAAACAATATTGTTGCACTGGTTGTCTTTTACAGATGTTAAGAATTTTATTAAAGCAACACCAGTGGGCATTTTCATTCTCATAATGGCACCTGCTATGCATCCTGTCTCTTCTCTGAACTCCACAGCGAGTAAAAGAGAGTTTGA
>JBAMHV010000018.1:12682550-12696307 GCA_037177535.1 Pseudomugil gertrudae
AACCAATGCTTCATTGCATCGTTTCTGTACATGTATCAGCATCCGGTGGTAATAAAGAGCTGAATGCATTTGTTCACTCGGCAACTTAAAGTATCTGCTTGTTGCTGCTATCACTCATAAAATATCTTGACAGCAGATATTTTCTGTCTCGTTGGCTTTTTACAAAGTCTTTATTCTCTGACTCATAAATGTTGGTGATATTAATATTTTCTGGATAAAATTAGCCAGACAATGTGTGATGGAGAAAAACAATATTGTTGCACTGGTTGTCTTTTACAGATGTTAAGAATTTTATTAAAGCGACACCAGTGGGTATTTTCATTCTCATAATGGCACCTGCTATGCATCCTGTCTCTTCTCTGAACTCCACAGCGAGTAAAAGAGAGTTTGATGTCGACTCTTGTTTTATCCAATGCTTTGTCACTTTCTCTGTCTTTTCTGCTAAATTAAAGAAATGGGTCAGTGGAAAGGGGGACATAACATTTGTTACTTTGAGCTAGATGAAGAGTAATTCAGTTAATTCAGTCCCAGGCGTTGCATGCCAGATCACTGAGGATGTCCTGGAGTGTTTGGTATAGGAGTGTATTTATATCTTTTGGGCCCTGTTGGTTGCGGGTTGCTTGTGGTTTGGCCTTGCTTTCCCATAGATGACGTCACATTCGATCACACTGGTATCTGGAGAGTTTGGAGGTCAGAACACCTCAGACCTGTTGGGCCCTTTTTAACACTTTGTGAGGGGAGCTCTGCTGTCCTGCTGGGGGATGCTGCTTCAGGTGGGCAGCATGCAGGTTAGTGGAGATGTTTCAGTAGGTGGCTGGCATCATAGCTTGTAAATAGCAACGTGCAGGTTTTCCAAGCTGATTAATGCATTATATCAGGATAAAACGAGTAACTTTAGCTGCTTGTTTTAACGTTGTGGTGGATAGGCATTTGTTGCTTTCCGACTTTAGTGTTAAGTTAGATTAAAATAATGAGTCTCTATTTCGACTCACTTGTGTCAGCGTATTTGTCAGAAGTGGAAACAGAAAAGGCTGTTATCCTGTGATAAAAACTGCATAATGTTGATGTAAACTGAGAAAAAAGTTAACTATTTACACAACAGTATACTTTATCAAAGTACAAAGGAATGCTTTTACCAAATTCTTGAAATGATAAACATGCTTTTTAAAAAAAACTCAAGGATACAAGGATAGTTTTGTAAAATCACACCATTTAAGCTGGGCAAATTAAGCTCTTTTTATAAATGTAAAGCTTTTCTTTTGTAGCACAAAATCAATTCTCAGAGTAGGAAAGCCAGTGGCTTCTAAGTTTCCTCATACTGTTTTCACTTATGAACACATCAAACTGATGGATAATCAGGTTTGGGTGTAGTCCGGAATTAGCTTTTCATATGACTCTTAATGTCAGATACATTTTTACCACTAGACATATGCAGTTTAGCTCAGATGAATCTTTACATGAAGAACTGCCCTTTTGCTGTATAATCTCCTTATTAATCTGATCATATATGTCTCATGTATTTCTAGTCCCTACATTTTATTTAGTAATACCCTTTCTGTTCCTTGTTGAGAGTTTTACACTTATCTTTTTTCTCCTGATCTTTGTATAAAAATCCTTCCCTTTGCATTGTCGGATATTTCCGTTCGGTTTCAAGCTGCTGTGGAATCTGCAGACGTGCCTCATGCTACACCGTTTAAACAGGACACTAAATGCATGAACTTTACACTTAAGAACAAACTGATTTAAGCTGATCTCTTATCCTTTCCAACAGATTCCAGGTGAGTCATCAGGGCTGTAGTGCACGTGCAGAAACTAGCTCAGTAGCAAGTTACCTGGCTTTCATTTGTGATGTTCATATATGCATAAATTAATTTTCAATGAAAACAAAGAACAAAAAGTTTGAAAGTATCATCAATTTGTTTCTACAGTTTTCACAGGTAAAGTTAGATAAACCAAGCAGTAAAGCAGGACTGAGTGTGGTTGCAGGCTCTCGTTGGGTATGTTCAAACCGAATGGCAGAGGTTTGATCCAAGGTTTGATCCTTACTGAGTCAGTAGACGCTAAGTGCTGCGGCGTCTGCAGGTTAGCCACAGACAGATGTTCTTCCGCTTGAAACAATATGTGGAGCCTCTCTCTGGTGAAACCCTGCGGAGGGGGAGCCTTGTTATTGTTTATAAATAGAGCTGTGTGGTGCACTGAGGAAGGCTAACTTTGTTTCCCCTGACAGGGAGCGGAAGCAACGGCTAATTCTGCCTCAGACATGTATGACACCCGACCATTGTCCCTCAGTGAAGGGGGGGGAGGCTTGAGAGAACGAGACGTGAATGTGAGTGTCTTTAGGGTGGGTTGTTTGTGAGGCAGGGGTGAGGGTTGTATGTGTGTGACACCCTGGTATTGTCCTTAAGAAGGGCGGGGGGTTTGAGTGCGGTTTCATTGTTTGCCCTTGTCAGTCACTGTTAGTTCCCCCTGTGAGATTTGCTGACAAGGTCCTCTCCTTCACCCCTCTTCATTCTTTTTCCCATTTTCACATTGACTACACACAGGACAGATCAGACAGTGTGCATGTGTGTATTGAGGAAGTGAAGGACGTGTCAAAGTTGACCCGATGACACTCATCTCTGTCTCTGTCACATACACAGAAACCCACACATCAGGAGAAAGACAAAACCAAGGAAACGTCAGATTAACATGTTGAACCATTCTCTTCTGGATTCAAGTAGATGCTTTGTCTTCCTAGTTTGTTTACAAGTTTTACATTACGATTTCATCTCAATTAGTGTCATAAACTTTAGACCAAGTTGGGTTGCGTATCTGCAGTGTCGGTTCATTCCGTGTCTCGTCTCACACCACAGTCTGACTGCCAACAAAGCATCTTTTTGCTCTGGAAAAGTGAATCCAGAAGAGCAGCAACTCTTTTAAAGCACGCAATCACTTCCTTCAGGATCTGGATGCAGGCCTGCAATAATTTCATTATTATAACATCAAAGATGAGCAAAGACTTTGTGAGCCGACAAGCTCTTTGCCTGATAAATGCTGATAGAAAACTAAATAAACAACTTAATCTGTGGAGGAGAAAAACATTGTTTTTGCACTGCTGGTTCTTTAATGAAATTCAGAATGAAGAAGCAACACTACTGAACATTTCAGTAATTTGACATAGAAAAAATAGGAAGCAAAATTTAAGTTCAAAACAAGACTGAAAGGAAAAGGAAAGACCTTTAGATGGTGGTGTAAAAGAAAACTCAGCTGTAACATGATAATATGGGCTGGGAAAAAAGGTTTGAAGAGCCATTTTCAGCCTTGGGATGCTGCAGGGCATTGACAGCTCCAGAAACTCAGCGTTTTCATGTCAGAAACCGATGTAGTGTTATGTCAAGGGAACAGAATCATCAAACAGATGAAAAACAGAAAGTTCATTTATCACCAAATACCTACACGTGTTGAGAAGGAATCTTCCTGTTAGTGTCGTTAGTAGAGAGAAGAACGTCTTCCTAATCCTCACCATCTAAGCCAGCTACTGATACCCATTTAGAAAGATGCTCTTTCATGCATTTAACTCATTTAACTATGTTGATTAAATTACCACAATCGTCTGCATTTATTGAAATATATGCAGGTCCATTCATGTGCTCAACCCTTCAGTTTTGGCATAATAAAAGTGCTTCTTAGCCTGGAAGTGAATGCTCTGTAGCACCTGTAGCATATGACACATGTTACAGGGATCACTTTGTGATTTCTCCCCCACCCAACAGGAAACCAGGAAAACCTGAACACACCCTTTCATCTACATTTCTCTGATCTTTTAAATGGCCCTCTAATCCTCAGTCTGGTACATTTGATATCTAAATTCAACAGGTGGATGGGATGTAGAAGTTGGCATTTGACTCCCATTTGCTGCATCCTGTCAAGTCAAATCAAAAAGTACCTGCTGGCCATAATCAGTGCCGTCTGACTTCAGTGTGGAGGTTAAATGGGAAGCAGAGCGACTGGTTTCTTGGGGGGTGTTTGGGTGTGACTCATGTCTGGAGTCACTGAAACTCCTGGTGGGTGGTCACTGTGAGAGGAGCGAGAAAGTCGGAGAACAAAGACAGTTATTTAACTTTCATCTCAGCTTGAGGTAATTATTCGCTTTGAGTTTGACCCGGTCACACTTTCAAACTGGCCTTGTGCCTTTGGCAAACAGTACATTATGTCTTGTTTTGACAATTTATATAACATAGAAGTGCATAGGACAAGAGCGGCAGCCAAGATTAGAGGAAGGAGAACCTGCTGGCATGCGACAGAAGTCACGAGTAGCAGCAGAAGTTCATGCTTTATGCCATGACTGACTCCGATTGCTTCACGTCTGATCCTTTGATATGGCTGCTGTGTGATCTGTGAGCCTGACATGGAGGTATGTTGAAATGTGAGGCGAAAAACAACATTGGTTTCACACACACACACTCACACATACACAACACAAATTCCAAGTGCACACAACTTTCTAATCACTCATCTTTACTTACTAATTCGATAACAAGCCCCAACAGTTGAAACATGTTTTAACGTTTGACATTTGGCCTCCAGTAGGAGAACCCTCCCTGCAGCATCCACGCCGTCTTGAGAGAGAGAGTGTAAACCCCCTCCTCTCCTGCTGCAGTGAGGGGTTGCCGGTCCTCTGACCCTTGTAATGATGGCGGGTCAAGAGTCAGGTTATGTGAAGGAATCGTCTGCATCTCAGAGCGCGTGAGGAGCGCCTGGGAACCAAAGCTCGCTGTGTGATCCTGTGAAATTGATCTTTTTAGTGGGAACCAGTGGTGTGTATTTGCATTTATGTGTGGTGGTGGTTGTGTGAGAGTGTCTATGACAGGGCTCACATAAGTGAAATAGTAGAGTCCAATAGTTAGCAGCAAAAGATCTGGCTGTCAATAAGCAATTTTATTTTAGATGAAGTAGTTACAGTTTCAGTTTTCCTGAAATTTATTCCACCCACCCTTCTTCGCTTACGATAGGGAATAGTCATGCTACATGAAGTTATGCACTGCATCATTTTTCACCAGCTTAATTGCCCTTCTCATCTCTGTGAAGCGGTTACAGCTGCCATGCAAAGATGTCTGACTCATCATCAATACCACATTATACACAAATGTAAAATCATTTTGATATACAGACATCATCAAATTTGGAAAAGTAAAAACGATCCACGTTTGGATCTGTTTTGTCCACATGACTGATGAGATAAAGGATGTGCTTTTTGTTTCTTACCATTACGTCTTACCACATGAAAGCAGCTTCCTGCCAACAAAATTCTCACTTTCTTGGGTAAACAACAGTTTCTTATCCCACTGTTTGCGGTATTTATATTTTTATAGTCCTTTTCTGAGTTTACCTTGTTATGTCCCCTTAAGCATTGCTTTCATTGCCCCCCCCCTCCATCACTTTCTACGTAATGCAGAAAATGAAACATGTCAGATGCTCAGCAGGAGAATGGGACTTGTTCTTGAGCCTGACATATCAACTCTTTCACACATTCACACATCATGATGGATGACCAGCAATTCTCCTCAGATCTCAGCCTTCCAACGTTTGATTGCAATGGAAACGCCTGCTTTATAATCCCGTGGGAACTTTGCTTATGTCTGAATAAAGTGATATTTATGAGGGCTAACAAGTGCGTAAGAGTTTCAGCTTGGTATTAATAGCAAATCCAATGCATTTAATTAAATATTAAAAATGTGTATCTTTCTGTGATCATAACATTTTATTCAAATGTCAACATCTTAAATGCATATTGGTCTATAAAAATGCATGACATGCACTTTCCTCTTTTGTTGACATTGTTTTGTTAAGTTTTAGAAATGTTTACTAAAAGGTCAAATGAGTAATGGCCAAAGGGAAATGTAATGTGCATTATTGGTGACAGACTGACCTTTCATATTAAACAATAATCTTTGATGGTAAATTTATGATATATTAAATCATTAAACTTTGACTTTATTCAGTGGAAATAAAAACCCATTTGATTCAGCACACAGAGATATAGACTCTGTGTCAAGACAGTGAAAGCAAGTCAGTGGATAGGTCACCAGCCGGGCAGCAGAAAGGCAGCTTGGGGGGTTAGGAGGTTGTTGTTTTTTATCAAGTAACAACAAGTGCTGACTCAGACTAATATTATTGGTATAAGCTTTGCATTTGGTTTGCATGCAAAGCTGTTGCCTTGATGTAATTTGGAGATAAAGAAAGTGACTGTTTTAAAGTGATTTCTTCTGCATGATTTGTGGATGCATAAAAGTCTGCAATGCATAACTACCTTCAGTGGAAATAACATGTCCAACAAGAGTATAATGATACATTTATTTACAATAACAGTCATCTTTAAGGTTGCAGGTTATGTTCATACACTTTGTTAGTCCATTACCAAGACAAAACACAATGCATGCACATACGGTACTTACTCATATCACGTAATCATGACCACATAACCAGTTAAAAAGGGAAGTATTTTTTAACTGTGGGGTGAAGCAGAAGTAGTGGACAAATCCAGTGGTGGAAAACACAATCCAAGTATAGTAAGCACCACAATGAGTATAGAAAATGGATGATAAAGGACAAGAGAGGTGTAATAAGAGTAAATATCAAGTCTGCTTGAACACTGTTTAAAAAATACTCCCAAGGCATAGTATTAAACACTGAGCTGATACCTGCCACATGTTGAGTCATCACAGCAATGGTTTTCTCTCTCAACTAAATCAGAAGTCCTGCAGATTTGAAATAAAATTTAAAAAATTGAACAGAAAAAATAAGCAGTGACTAAAAGTTCTCAGAAAGTTTCACATGTTTGCTGAGGTGCAATTGTTCCCTTGTGTAACTTTCTGGAGAAGATCGTGTTCTTGTCTTTTGCACTTTGCTAAAACACATGTGTAATGTCATAAAGACATTTTAGCATTGCTGACATATCATATAATTCCATTAAACACTTATTGGATGTAGATAAAATTGAAATAGAGTGTGCTAAAGGGAGTGGGACACATGCAGAGATAATGTTTTTGCCTGTGTGTTACTCTGTAAGATACTTTTCCAGTAAAGTAATGGTTACTCTTTCATCCTCAGCATCTGCTATCCCTCTCAGAGCTCTATCTTAGGCGGACCCTCCACTGTCTGTCTGCTCTGCTTATTTAGATGCAACCACTTCAGTCATATCTGCAGGCTTCTAATGGCATTGACAAAACCAATCCCTCTTTGTGCTTATTCAATCACAGAGGGATCTCGGGAGCTCTTTTGTCTGTCTGTGCCCTCTTAGAGGCTTTGTACAGACATTTTGAAACAATCACATCTAATAGCGGGGACTTGTGATGTCTGATCCCTTCACTATACATGGGGTCTCCATCAACATGCGGCACACCCCATTCAGAAATTCCTTCAGATCTGTTTAGAAAGACAGAATCCAGCTAAAATTGACAGTACTTTTTAAATGATGCAAATAATGAGGCAGTAATATGTTATGATGCAACTGAGATGATCTTACAAAAAGAACAAATACAAGAATATATATTTTTATGCACTGTATGATAAATAAATTGATCAAAATGAAAGTATTTCGGGGGTGTTCACATAAAGAGAAAATTATTTAACTGAGTCCAGTTTCTGCCATCCTGCTGATTTACTCATGTAACATCACCTCTGCAATGTTGCAGTATCAATCCAAGGTAACATCACTAGTATTACAGCTTCTCTAAATGCAAATAAATAAAAACATTATTATTTTTATGACACTAAACTGAGAGCTGATTGGATAAATGACCAGACAGTTATAAGCCTGGGTGTCTTTGCATCATGCAGTGGGGACGAGCTTGCTGCTAGCTGAGACCACTGGGTGTCTGTGTTCTTGTTTTTGTTACCTCATTAGGACCTTTACTGGGATAATCAACAATCTTATTGAGAGTAGCAATTATTTTAAGAGCCAAAGGGTTTTCCTATCAGCCAGAGCATAATTTCTGAGGCCCCTAATATTGGTTGGGCTTAGGCAGAGTACAATGAACTGCAGTTAATGGAACATCTTAATAAGGAGAGCTGCACAAGCTGGTGTCAGTGTGCTTGTACATTTCCACAAAAGGTTCACAGTTAAATGAGCATATTCTTTTAAAATTGTTATGATAGATAAAAGTGTAAACTCAACTACTGACCAGGTTTACTTTGTGTTTTCCTACACATGAAAATTGGTAAAACTTCAAGTATTCACTCTTGATTTTATGCACACTTACAAATAGATATTATTATAATACTGGTGTAGTAAAACAACAAAATATGCATCGTTTATACAGATAGAAAATAAGGCAACAACTCCTACCTGATACTCACTTATTTCATTCTCAGACCTCAAACACCTCTGCAGTAATCTAATGATGCATAAATGCATAGTCATGTAACATGAGATCTATGTGAGATTCACAGGTTAGATGCTGGAGCTTTAAAGACACCGACGGTCAAAACCAGGATGGTGTGAAGTCACAATTGCACCAATGGTGTATGACCACAAGACTTGTGTGTTGTCATTACATCAGTCAGAGGCCGCGTTCAAAACATTAATTAGACAGACTTCCCCGGCTTGTTTGCTTTTGGATTTGTGAGTGACGTGTGTATGTGTTGGTGTGCATTGTGTGTGGCTGCTGTGATTTGAGTCCATGTTCACTTACCAAGCTTTAGGGTTTGCTGCGAGTGTGTGTGTTTGTCACAGAGTGGTTAGCGCAGCGCTGATTGCTGTTTATTTGGTCTGTGGGTTGACACAGAGCCTAGCAGTCAGGAGCACCACTGACAGCTCTGTTTTTATTGGATCCCAGTGGTCATACCAACACTAACACTGGGGTCACACTCTTCCCTCTGCCCCCACCCACCCAAAGACTCCCACACCGAGCTTCCTGTATGTGCTTCCAAAAAACATACAGTAAATCATTATGATTACAGCTCAAGATTTCTTAATTCATAGAGACAAAACAGAGCGAGTGAGGAAAAATCTTCAAATTACAAATGAATGAATTTCCTATTTTCATTGAACCCTTCCATGCCTGACTGTTCATTTGCTATGTGTACAACATTGTGTAATTTAGTATTTGCAGTCCCATGAATGCTAAAAGAATCCCTTCTCACTGTCTTAAGATGAATTTGACATCATGCTTTTGTTGGTTTGGGTGTAATTTTGTATTCTCACTTGCTCCAGTGGGTGTTTTCTGCAGCAGTAATCCTGAATTAAAAACTCAGGAGGGTTTTTATACTGAAACTAAAACACTAAAATAAAACCTTATAAACACAGGCAAAACAAGCTGCCCAGTTGAATGAAGATTTAACTGCAGACTCACTTAAGTAACTGACTTTAAAGGATAATATCTGTTTTATTAGGGATACGTTTTTGTCCCACTTACAGTTGATTAATCAGCAGTCGTTGCTTTCAGTTGTGCAATTTAATCACTCTCAGTTAGGTCTATCTGTCCTGTCCTCTCCTTCATCTTAACACGTGTATTGTAAATGATACAGAGCTGGGGAGAAATATAAAGTTGTAAATGACAGTATCTCAGCTCCAGCATGATCTGTTACAATGTACATGACAAAGGTTGGTGAAGCGTAGGTTTTAGGGTCAGTGACTTGTTGCTGTAACATTGTGTTGTTTTCACATCCTTCAAGTTCTTTAGTGAACAAACCACTCATCCGATTATTTCTAGCTGGACCTTCTGAACACACACACACAGACACACACACACACAAACATACGGTGATATGGAGAAGATGGTTTATGGTACATGAACACTAACTCAACCATGTAACATGACCCCAGCGTACACACCCGCACACACACTGGTAAAGAGGTCACCGCTTTGCCGTCTGGTGGACACCCCCCCTCCCACATGCGCACACACACCAGACACACTGACACACACCTTCACATAACATCAACGCACACAGACACAAATCCTCACACACACACACACACACAGTTCAGACTCTGTTCATTTCACATCTCCCTTTGGAGATGGGTGAGATGTCGAGATGAGAGGGATGTGAGTGTGTGTGTGTCCCTGCTGTAACGGCTGCTCCCGGCCGTCTACACAGCTGTCCACCAAACACACTCACACACAAGTGCACACACACTGAGCGGCTGTGAGAGATCCCCCCCACGACTGCTTCCCATGCCTGCAACTGAAAGAAAGGAAGGGAGGGGAAATGGCTGGAGCGGATTACACACAAAATCACACACATGGTGGCAAAAACACAAGAAATATTGGGCACACAGTTTATTCAGGAAGTAATAATGCTTAGCATTTTTAGCATGTTGCGTTGCAGTATAAACTTAAAAAACAAACTTTGCACAGTCTAATTTCTAAAGTGTCTAATCATCTCATTAAACTTGCTGTTTGAAAACACAACCACCTCCTTGCTTATTTTAGTGCTTGTCATTCAAAGAAGATGATAGAAGTCAGAGCTGCCAAATTTATAGGGTCAAAACAAAATGCTAAATGTGGTAACAATCAACAAGGTTAGTTTTCAGATCATAAATTGCAGCAGCGTGTCCTATAAGACTTGTTCAAACCAAGCATCGCTAACACATGCTCTTCTAAACTTTCTGTCTTTCATATCAAACCTGTACCCTAACTGGTCAAATTTGTCACTGCCCCTACGGTTTCTTGCTTATCGCAGCTTGCTAGTGTTTTAATTATTGAGGATGTGCACAAGCAACATTTCAAACAAATGTAAAACAGTGGTGTTAGCCATATATGCATAACTGGATGTAAGTTTTTACTCTCACAACTGTAAGACACCTGATGTCTATTATTTTAACAAAGTCATGTGAAACCTTTACAGACAAATTTTGGCAGCCTTTGCATTTAAATAATGGAATTTTGTGTAAACAACAAGTAAATGAGTACATACATTCTTATGTATTCCACTTCCCCGTAATCCAAAGATACACCTGTGTGTTTGTGTGGACATACATGCCCTCCACTAAGTAGCATTCTGCCATTCTGGTTATTTAAAGAAGACACACACACCTATATATGTATTCATTTGCTCAAATTATGTCAGCTCAGAACGAGTGAGCTTTCAATTCACACTTAGGAGCACTGGGAAATTGTTCAGCTGACAGGAAAATGAACCACAGTTTGAACAGGAAACAACCGCTTTGCTAAAACCAAAAATCTCAAGTGAATAATGGTACATTTACTTTTAAAAGTAAATGTATATAATTTTCTACAGATATCTGGCCTAGTAAAATGTCCACACTGTGTTAAATGTGTTCTCATTCACAAGAGTAACAATCAGGATTGTAACATAAACCATCACATCCTCTCTGAGTGGCCAGGTTTCACGTTGGGAAAGGTTTTGATTAAAACAAAACTGTGCTATTTTAGTTATTTGTTGAGCGCTTTGTGGTATTTGGGACGTGCCATGTAAAAACATGCAGTGGACACATGAAAATTGTCTATGTTTGTGTATTTATCAGGCGTTTTATGCTGTGTTTGTTATCCCTGCAGATGGAAATAGACAGAAGTTGGAGTTTCACAGGCACAGAAAAGTGGGTAACGTGAGAAATGCCTCTTGTCACTACAGGCGTTACTCTCTGGATATCTGCACTGGGGTCAAGTTAAGTGGGAATATATTGTTAACTTTTTAGTTTTAATAGGGGAAAAGACAGAATAAAAACAACTTGGATGTACATTTTCTTTATTTTTTAAGCTTGATGTCCACCACACTTAAATTTTTTTAGCAGCTCTCATGAATATTTGAGAGCATGCTGTCTCAGCGACAGCAAAGTGTTTACATGCTGTGTGTGAATAGTTATTGATGCATGCTTCTTATGAGGCACGACATTATGAAGCAGGACTTGAGAGGGTGGTGGTGAGTTTGTTGTGTGTTTAAGCTTGTGGGAGCGAGACAGAGGGGGCAGACAAAAACCCCAACGCAGAGGGAAAACAAGGATGCAAGAAATACACAAAGCAAAATGAAAGGGGGCGAGAGGACGATAAAAGAGCTCACGCCAAAACAAAACCCAAAGATTTTCTGCAACTAAAACGTGTGCATGTGTGTTTGTGTCGCAAAGTAGCAAGCTGGGCTAGTGGGAATGTGGGGTGATCATGGGTCGCACAGATCCGTAAACATAACAGGAAACGCTGGATGCATACAATTAAACTGTTATGATAAAATACATTTACTCGTACCACAGCATCCAAAACCTGGATCCCTAAAATGAGGGAAGCTTTCCTCATATTTAGTGCAAATTTAGCAAGTAATTGTTAAACTACTTATAATATATAAGCTAATATATAATATGCACATCTTTAGGTTTTGAATAAAGAAAATATATATGAACATGAGAAGATTACTACATTTAAAGGCTGGTGAAATACATCTACGCACAGGAGCAGCAAGAACACACTTTCCCAGGCTGTAATGATATAAAACAATTTTGTTCTCACTGACATTTGGCCTTGAATGACTGTTTGAGCTATTCAACAAAATTATGCTTGATTTAGAAAATGTGTTATTTTAACAAAGTGGACCGAATTCTCACACTGACCTACAATAATTGTGTGAGAGTAATTGTGTGTTGCCGGGTGTGTGCTCTGCAGCAGCAGCTGGTGAGTTCTTCAGAGCTGATGTGTTCCCCGTGTCCTTCAGAGGCTGTCGTCACGCTTCCTGTATTTTGGTCAGTAGTGCATGATGTCAGTTCCTGCACTGGTTAGTGTATGTGTTTGTGCAGGGAGGGTGTGGGCCATGCAGGAGCCCAGCTGTACCGTCTGTCTCAATTAAATTTAGCTCACGCACAAAAAGGAAGCACATCATCAGACATCATTAAGAGAATGTGAATCAAAGCTGGTAAACTGTTTACATAGAGTTTTTTTCAATCTTGCATGCATCACTGCAAAAAATAAGGACTCATTTTTGTTTGTTTATTAATGTAACTGCCAGAAAAGTTTAGAGCAAACTGTCAAAGAAAGTGAGAAAGCAAGTGAGACGTGTTTCTATGAAGTCTTCAGAGTACTGAGCATTGTTTCTTCAAGCTGTCAGGGTAGGTTTGGCTTTTCCAAACACTCTGGCCTCTAATATCATTTAAATAACTGAGCGCCGAGATGTAATTCCATTTCATAGAAAAATGAAACTTTCAAAAGAAGCGACTTTATGGAATTAGAGGTGTTGGTTGATGAACAGTAAATGAACAACAGCAAAGAAATCTTTATGAAAAAGTTACTACTGATGGAAAAGAGACGATGAAGTAAAACAACATAAAGAAAAATGTTTTTTTAAAATAGAATCACACATTGACCCGGGATATTTTCGCCACAGCTTTGGTAATTATGCCTTTGGCATCACAGAAGCACTGCATAATGCATGTGTGTGCAATTTCTGTACACATGCTCAGTGTCTGCGGAGGGCACAAACTACACTGGACTTTTATCAGTTGATCCTATCACTCTGGAAAATTCAGCTGCTGCAAAAAAACAAAAAACCCTTGTTTGGTCTCTTTTAGTGACTGACAAGTGTGTGGAAACCTAATAACCGTGGCTATCCGGCGACGCATGACATACTGACTTGGACACCGCGTCTGAAAAACGTCAGATCCAACTGGTGCAAAATGGCAATGCTAGATAGGCAATATGTTTTATTGATTGTTTCCCGGCTGCAGCTGGTTAGCACTGTGACCTCACAGCAAGAAGGTTGCATGTTCTCCCCGTGTTAGCGTGGGTTCTCTCCGGGTACTCCGGCTTCCTCCCACAGTCCAAAGACATGCA
>JBAMHV010000018.1:12696407-12709078 GCA_037177535.1 Pseudomugil gertrudae
TGTCCAGGGTGTACCCCGCCTCTCGCCCATTGACAGCTGGGATTGGCTCCAGCCCCCCCGCGACCCCGCTCTGGGATGAAGCGGTAGAAGATGGATGTATGATTGTTTCCCTGTTCATCCCCAAAATATTCAGATGAAGATGAAAAATACATTCTGTGTCTCCTCACTTCATTTCAATGTTTATGCTTCAATAAGTGCCGATTATGCACCCAGACAGTTTGCTCCCCCCTCTAAAGCATAATAAATAAATAAATACAGGCACAGTTTCTATGAGCAAAACGGCTTTATGGTTTGATGATCACTTTGAAGATGCTCCTCCCTGCATATGCAAACCCCCTATATTGCAAATTCATGTGGCAGACGTGTTGACTGGATGCAGATGCACTATTTTGCCCTTTTGTGCAGTCAGTGTGCACTGTTGATAAATCAGTTTGGACAGTTTTTTGCATGTGCAATGACTTTGCATGCTTTTCTGTACATGTAAACCCTCAGCAGATCCGTCAGTTGTTGTGTAATTATCTTATCATGAGGCAGGAGAAAGTATTACAGTGGCCAACGGGTGCAAATGCACTACATACATAAAAACCCAAAAACATTTAGCACATCTGTCCAAATGAATTTGTAATGTGGTTTGCATGGAAATTTTCATGTGCTGGAAAGAGAAAATGTCAATAAAGTAAGTCGGCATCTTGAAAGTGATTATCAAACCATAAAGCAGTTTTACATTTTTGACATTTGGATCTTTTCTTTTAGATAACAATAAAACATTCAAGGTAAGAACAGCTGGTCTGTGTGCACATTAAACAAATATAGTCTTTTTACAATATTAACTGATAATTATAAAAGATTATGCAGATGTAATCATTTAGTTCATTTGCATGATAAAACAGTCAATATATTTGATTAAAACGCAACAAAACAATGGGAAAATAAAAACTAGCATTGATAAATGCCTATAGATAATGAAAAGCTACGTTTTGAAGGCTCACGTATCCTTTGATGTTTACATCACGTGTTGGAGGTTTATCTAAGGATCCTTAGAAACTTAAATTAGAATATCTTCACACATGAACCTCTTTAAATCATCTACTCCTCCCACAATCTCACTGGTCACTTCCCTTCTCTCCACTTCTCATATCATCTATCTGTTCTTGTTAGTGTGACCCCATTTCAGAGCCTCGGCTTGGCAGGCCGGCTGCTTGAACACGTGGTTCATTGACTGGAAAAGTCTGGCAACACGCACTGTCTTTCCTCTCACACCATTTATTATCTGTACTGGGAGACTCCCAGAACCCAGGAACTCACATGAACACATGCACACACACATCCACAGATTGAGATAAAAACTCTCACACACCCAGATGACTATAAGCAACACTCTTCCTCTCAGTGTGAGAACTTCTGCAAGGTCTCTTCACCCGAGTCACACAGATGTTCCTCTTGGCACCTCAGCAGGTTGTGTTGGGGTGACTCAGGGGGCCTTTCTGGGGTCTGGCTGGGGGAAGCTAAGGGCCAAACAGGGCCCCAGAGCCTGGATGAGAGCTTCCTTTGTGGGACACAAAGCATTGTCTGTGCTGGGAAAGGCCATGGGGATGGGAACACCGCCCAGAGCTGGACACTATGTGCAGTGATTCTAGCTTTCCATGTTTGAGCGTGAGTGTGTAAGTGTTTATGTGAGAGTGGGAGATGATGACTGAGCCAGAGTGTGGGAGAGAGAAAGAGAAAGTGTGTGCTCACTGTGCATATCATAGTCTGCCTGAGAAGGTGAAAAAGCAGCTGGAAGGAAAACATCAGAAGAGCTAACTATTTTTCTCTTCGGGGTCTAATCAGCGTACTCTGTTTTTGCATCCAAACACCACTGAAGCTCAACTGTATGAAGTATACACTGCTAGAGACCTGTTTATGTTTGTCTTTGCTGGACCGTTTACTTCAAGCTTCTTATTCTCAAAACATCATTTGATAGAGGCTGTAGTTTCAGGGAGTGAATGATGTCTCAACTATCTGGCTTCATTTTTGTGCTTTACAAAAGCAAACAACTAAACAGTTATGCATACAAATGTAAATGCACACACACTTTCACATAAATCAAACACAAACATACTAATATAATATAACACAACGACTGAGCTTTATATTTAAAAACTGTGTAAAGAGAAAAACAACCTGTTGGAAATAAAGTGAAGCAATTTTTTATGGCTGACTCAGATTAACGGAAGGTATTTATACAGCCATTTTCATATTTTATTATTATTTATTTATTCAAATTTTCATATTTTAAGTGCCTAAAGAGCTTTTATACTACATGTCACATACACATTTCTTTTGGTAATTTAAGTGCATTTCACCTATCACACACACACACCCTAATAGACACATCAGGATATGTGGGAATCAAGGACAGTTCAGCCTGCAGTCAGGGAAAGCCTGGAATCAGTCCACCTACTCTCTGGTTGGTAGACAACTGTTTTTCATCCTCAGCCACAGTCAGCCCTGTGAAACCGTTAGTATCGTGTCGCTTTAAACCCTTCTGTTCTCTTTTTCTACCACCTTGACATTAATGTGTCTCGAGGTTTTTAAATAGAATGATTTTACTGAGGTACAGTTAAAAAGCACTGAAACAACCTGAGAAAAATATAACCAGTTTAAATAAAAGCATTTCTACTGACTTGTGTTGCTTTGGCTGGAAAAATATGGGATATAGACACAGGTATTTTTCTCTGTTGGCCGACACGGTTTATTTACTGATCTGACTTATCCATAAAACTCAGCAGAATGGCTACAAACCAACTAGAATTGGGCTGGCCTGCTCACCTACCCCTTTCACTGTGTTCCCTGTCCCTGTGTTATTCATTCGTCCAATTTCTCAGCACAAACCTTTGTGTCCTGACCACTTGCCAATGAAACATGTTGATCTGCTGTCCACGGATTGCTTTCAGACACCTTTGGCTCTGTGACGAGAGAAAAACAAGTGTTTTTTTATTTATCTTTTTGAATTATGTTACTAACAAACAAATGAACGCTGCCGATTACATGATTTCTGCTTCGGCAGAGGTAATATAATTATATTAATCTGATTAGAGCTTTTACTATGAAGCGGGAGTCTCTCTATTATTGACTTACCGTGACTTTTGCAATCCACGTTTGCCGTACTGTCAAGGTAGTTCTCAGCTTGGTAACTGAATCAATATTTTTTTTTATCTTGATCAATGCACATTTACATAAAGGAGAAGAGTTTGGAGCATCTGACCAACAAGAAACTTAAAGAAACCATAGCTCTACTTTACCATGAAGGAGCAGACAATTATTCTACAAAAATGTATTGAATTTAAACACATTATTTGTCTGTTCTTTGTATTTTATTTCTTCCTCAAACACAAGTTGAACAACTGCTGCATAATATTTTTACATTTTATTAAGGAGCTATGCTTTTTTGAAGCATACAGCATGTCTACTTTGACTGATTTCTCCAAATGCACTAAGTGGATTTAGTCATTTTAGAAAGTTGATGGTATATTTTCAACAGACAAAGCGTAACTTTTCAAATTAAGAACAAAAGCAACAAAAAGCAAATTTCACATTTGCTTCTTTTTAAATTTCACAAAATCAACTACTTGAAAACAGAAACAGAGAAACATCAGGTCAACATCATCTAAAGCTTGCAATACAGCTGTTGCCATAACAACAGCTAGTCTGACATACAGCCCCACCCAGGTTTTCTTTCTAATATGATAAGATATGGTACTGATGAAGGACCAGGAAGCTTGGGGGGCTATTTTGAGACTTTGGGAACCGTCGCTTGCAAGGCTAAAAAGAAAAGAAAAAAAAGTTGGCGTGAGCCTAAAGAGGGAGCTTGCATGTGTGCGTGAGTAACAGGGTGGATAGGGGGTTTCAGGGATGGTGGGAATGGAAGAGGAATGTCAGAAAGCCAAAGAAGGGGAAAGAATGAAAACAAAAAGCAAAGAAGTGGTTTATGCCCGCAGAACAAAGATGGAGAGAGGGGTTTTTATAATTGCCCTTTTCCTTTGGGTCCCAGACTCGCTGGCTGAGAGGAGGAGACAGGGGGACAGAGAAGAGTGTGTAGTCTCTCTAAAACACACACTCGGAGACCACAAAGACAAGCCAAACTGTGGAGTGGAGGACGTTGAAAAGACACCAGGAGAGTTTGCAATAGAGGTGATGTGGAAACCTTGATAAATGATCACCGTCTGATCAATGTCGCTGCAGCTCTTCCACTGCCTGACACGGTTTACCAAAACAAAGCACACATTCACTCAAAGAGCAGGAAAAAACCCTGTGCTGTTATAAAACTTCTGAAAACACAAATGTTACTGCCTGTTCTGCTGCACATGTGAACATCAGAGCAGGCTGGCTTTGGGCCATACAGTTCCCAGTTGGTAAAAATGTTTTACATCGGGTAAGAGTGACCTTAATGCACTACGGAATACGTGTGTGAGAGTATGTGTGTGTCCATCTTTCAAACCACCTTGGAAAGTCCCGCTCTTTAAAAGCCATGTAGGTCTGTGAGTCCTGCAGAGCTGCTGTCTCATAGTTTATTCAGTTATTTCTGGGTCCAGAATATTTTAGACTTTCCGAAAGAAGAAAATATGAGTTTGTGTTGTAGTTTATTCCCCAACAAGAAGCTTTGGGAAACATATTTGATAGAGTTTTGGGTATTGATCTTTGTCTAGTTTCTGAAAGAATTTGATTTTCTTTAAAAAGGTTGTGGGGGGTATCAGATCTCACACATCTAAGAGACCTGAGAAGCAGATGTGGATTTTTTTGCATGCCATTTTCAGCCAGAACACATCTTTCCCAGTCAAATCTTCTGCTCCTAAACATCCTATTCCCATGCACATCATTATGATGTTACATGCATCTTCATTCATATCCACATACCTCTAATGCTAGATGTCTCCTTCACATTCACAAAACTCCCGTTACAAAAACAAATCCAAGTCAGAACTGCACAAAAATAACATCACAACTTAAATGACAAAAAATATAAATTTAAGAAAATACATTTACAGTGTGGAATAAAGGCATTACTTCAAAGCTCTATTAGCTCCTGCAGCTATAGGCTAGCCTCCCAAAATGCTGACTGTAGAGTAAAATACAGAAAACCACATTTCAACCACTACTAAACTGCCCTTTTTCTTCACCACTTGAGAACAGATTGAGTGAATAGAACAAACTAGTTAAGGTTTTATATTTATATTATGTTTGATCCAAGGGGCAACCTCCAGGGGTTAAAAGTGAAGCCTTTGTACAACTGCCAAAAATTGCAGTTTGCAGGAGGGGCTGCAAAAGAGAGAAAATCCCCAGACTCCCATGTTAAAAAGGCCAACTTCACAGCAGAAATAAACATGTTTACAGCCTGCTTCAAAAAGCCATGTTAGGTTTAATACTTTACCTTCATGGTGACAAATGAATGTGAAATGTGAAATTCTGCATCTTTAAAGGCTTGTTCTTTTGATTGAGAGGTATCCATTATCCAGTGGCAAGAAGGCAGGAGGTACGACAGTTTTAGTTGGCTAACAGCGTGCCCTAGCTTTCTTAAGCCCACCTACTTTATTTAGCTGGTTAGCTCCTGTTAGCTCCAGATTAGCCAAGTTATCTCTTAGCCACATGCAGCTCAGAGTTTAATGAGTATCAATCATCCACCACCATGTTCACAGCCACATTCTCAGCTCCATTTCTTTGCCCATGTTTGTATTTTCACAGTCATGTGAGAATGGATCTAAAAATCAGCTTTTAAAAAACAGACTCAAAAGGTTGGTCGATTTTAGAAAACCTTTTTCTGTTTTTTTTATTTTTTATTCCTACTTCATAAGCTGCAGATTGTTTAGATGTGTCTCTCAAAAACAAAGGAAATCCACGGTGGAGTTCCCTAAGGATCAATTTTAGGCCCAGTACTTTTTAATGTGTACATGTTGCCTCTTGGAGATCAGGAGGCACAACAGTGATTTCCACAGTTATGCTGATGATACACAGCTATACATTGTAGTGTCTCTTTATGGCCTAGAACCAATAAAGACCCTTTTAAATTGTATTTATTATTTAAAGTCATGGTTGGCAGAGAATTTCCTACAGCTCAACATGGACAAAACAGATGTTTTAATTATTAGTCCTAAAAACTAGAAGGGATCATTTACTAAAAAAGTCCCAACCTTCTCTGTGTGAGAAAAATTTGGGTGTTCTTTTTAAATTTGAACTAGATTTTGTTCCACATATTAGAAATGTCTTAACAACAGGATTTAAATTATTTTAGAAAAATAGCCAGATCCACCCCATCTACATTTCTCTTGAAAACTAGCACAGAGGTGCTTTTTTCTATTTTTTTATTTCTAGGAGAAAAGATAGTTGTGATGCCCTGCTCTCTGGTCTTCCCAAAATTAGTATTTCCAACCTTCAATTACTGCAGAGGACCAGAGCGTGGGAACTTTGCATCAGTTATGAAATCACTGCATTTGGCAGTGCACCTGCACATTTAAGGATTGATTTAGGTTTCTTTAATTCTAAATAGCTTTTTAGCCTAGTTTATTGCTGAATTTTAATTTATTCTTTTTTATTTGATTTATTTTATCATATGTTTTTTAGGTTTTTATATATTTACTTATATAGGCTAAGGGTGACTGATTGTTGGTCTCTTTGTGTTGGCCTTGTGATGGTGCAGTGTATTCTGCCTCTCGCCTTCTAATTATTAGGCTAAAGTCCAGCTTCACTGCAACCTCAAAATGGATTAAACAGTATAAAAAACGTATGAATTATTGAATATATTTGTCTTGTTATTTTAAATGTCACCAATTTAGGAGAATCTTCAGTTTTATAGTTTTGTTTTACTCAAGTATTTTCATGAATTTCTTTATTTTATTTTATCAGCTTTGCTTGCTGCCCTTAAAAATTGTATTCATTTACTTTCTTACTTATCAGTGTTGCATAATGCAACCTATTGTAAGTTTACAACAATCATTTATCAAAAGAAACAAATTTTTGGTTAAGGGTTATTACCACTAAATAAGGCAGGTACTTTGTTTTCTATGGCCTTATAAATACACTGACACATATACATAGAGGAACAACATACTAATCTTTTGCACAGACACACACACACACACATACACACACAAAGTCAGACAGTATCTCAGTGCATGTTGTCAGTAAGCAGGCTGCAGAAGCTCTGGTTGCAGTGTCTAGTTTCCACATGATGAGAGTGTAATCCTTGCAGGTTCCAGCCTGCTTCTTTGTTTTCCTCACTGTCTGACTCATCCCTCCAACCTGTGGGAAGGAGAGAGGGATGGACATTGTCACTGTCATAACATGAGATTACTGTCTACAATTCACTTTCTCAAAGGAATGGAGAAGACACCCTGGAGTTCCTGTACTCTGGTCTGTCTTTGTACTTTCAGAATTCTCAGACTTCATTTTTATTAGCCATTATCTCTTCTTCCTCTTCTGTCTGCACCTGTAATTAACATACATTATTATCAATTATATAGGCTGCAGTCTAACTGATTCAGACCTAAAAATCTTTTATGTAGAAAAATGTAATAATATTCAAACAATCTGTTGTTTGGAAATATATTTAAAATTTTGGGTGAACTTATATTACAGGGAAGAAAACTTTGTATCAAAGGTGAAAATTAACTTCATATAAAAAATGCAAACAAACAGAAAAAAGCAAAGTGGAAGCAGAACAGGAATAAGGTAGATGATGATTTATTACCAGAACAAAAAGTGAAATCAACTGCAAACAGCATCAGATTTCATTCATGTCCTTCCAACTTGTTCTCAAGTCTCTTATTTTTTCACAGCAGCGGGCCTCTCACGTCTTTATTATGCGTGTGAATCCTGGTCTTATCAGCTGACACCTGCGCTGCTGCTCAGAAAGAGCAGACTAAATCCAGTGGGATCATAGTTAAACACTGTGGGATTACAAAACAGTTTAACACTGAAGCATTGAGACTTGGGCCTGAGTGCTTCTCTGAAGCTGCCTACCAGCACACCAGTCCGGTTTGACGTGTGGTGTGGTTAAGCTGCCGATGCACACCTGTTTGTCTGAGCTTGCTTTTGATGGTGATTTAACCGTTTACACGCGAGGTTCTTTTTTTCTATTTAGGAAATTATTAAAGACTGGGTTACCATTGAGTAAACTATTTAATCACACAAATATACAGTTGTATCAGAGCTGACTTGAGCTTCAACATATCGGTTCCAAGGAAAACTATTTTTAACTTCTTTCAAGAGCCTACGTGCAGCTACAATAGGGTTGAGGTGACTGCCAAAACTACATGGTTTTCCCTTTGGCAACAATAAAACCTCAAACACTGCTTTCCTGAGTGATAAGCTGCTTAAAACTTAAAGACTGGCTTAAAACTAATCTTTTAGAAACAACATCCAGTCGTCTATCTGCCAGGAAACAATGTGGCATCAACCAAGCATCACCTGAGCTGGACAGCCATCTTCACTGTTTGAAGACTTTCTGAAACAAAACAAACAAACAAAAGTGAAAAGAGTTAAGTGCAAGATGTCAAGACCAAGTTTGATGTATTTTTTTAAGCTTGGGGAATTTTAAATATTTTTTTCCCACCTTGTGAAACGATATCCGAGCAGCTAAACAAGGCTGGTAAGAAAAACAAATGAAGGTTGGTGCATTTTCATCCGGAAGAAAAGGAGGAAGCCTTGAATTCTGAATCCCAACGGTTGAGGGCGAATGTACACAGACACACATACACATGCATGCATGTATACCGTTACTCAACCAGTTGCCTTACACACTCATATACTTACACAGAGATTGTGAAGCCCACTTTGAGCAAGTCATTATTGTATTACACCCACACATGCGCTCGGTGCGGCATGCACGTGATCCCCTTGTTCCCTCTCCTCTAAACCACTTTCTACCAGCATCATGTGCAACCAAACAGGAGAGGCCTTGTGTGCGAGGGGTCGCAACAACTGCGACAGTAGCTGCACGGTGACCTTTAATCCCTGACAGCTTGGGAAAGTGGGTGCACTCAGCTGTCAGGACCCCAGCGGGCTTTCCCAGTAATAGTTCATGATTAGACATTAATGAAAAGACACAAAACTCATGTAAAATAATGTTTTAAAACGCTTTAGTACATCAAATCAAATTTCTTTCTCAAATTATACAAATAACTGTCTACCTTCTTTTTTTTTAAAATGTTCCCCATGGGTTTGCATATCTACAAATCACGACTGGTTGCTATGGTGATGATGTAGGTATTGCAACAGTAAGTCCCCTGTAGATTAATTTGCACTGGAGTCTTTTATCAGAGTCACTTTGATATCTACACACACACACACACACACACACATACTATTTAAGACTTAGAAATATTTCTGCTCATGTCTTTAGGTTCTCACAGTCCTCAGAGTGTAGGAATGCCAAGTATCCAGGAACCCCCCCGGCCGAGCAGGCCAGTGGTTAGGCCCATGATTTAAAACAACTCTGGTCGTTCCCATGTCACACGCTGTGACAGCGGGCATTTGGAGGTAACAATCTGCCACAGCCCTCGGTCAGCTTTCAGTGAGGCTGTGCATACTTGGAGTTTTTTCTTTAGGAGGTGTAGATACATCCAACAGTGGTCCGACACCACCTCAAGAAGCTGCGAATGCAAATTCTGAATATTATTTCAAACTCTTTTCACAAACATGTGAATGCTTTTGCCGGTGATGAATTCATTGTTGGCTCCTTTTAAAACCGACTTGCACCGTTTGGACCAATAACGTTTGTTCTTCTTTCATTTCAATTTTTTCCTCTAAACTTGTATGATTTTAAAGCAGCAAACAAAAATGATGGAGCCTCTCATCTTTCCTCGGGTTCTCAGAGAGATGTAATTATGTATTATGTTATGGAGGTTATGTTCAGCATCATCATTTCTGTGGTTGTAATTTTGGAAAAAAGTCCATCAGAGAGCAAAACATCGTGGCTCGCTAGTGAGAGGAAAGCTAAGGAGGCATTAGAGAAACTATTTGTTTTACTGGTTACAAACAGTATGAAGTAAAAGGAAACTATGTGGAGCCTGAATCAAAGAGATTTCCTTATTAAGTTCTAACCTGACAGGAATAAAGGTAGCCCTGATTGCCTTGTTACACCGACCTAAAATTGATTCTGTGGTGATGTAAGCAATCTGTGATTGATTAAAATTGTGTTGTTGTTGCAAACAAGTAACCAGTGTTAACTTGTAAGTAACTTACAATGTTTGGGATAAATATCTATGCACATCATGTCTTCACAGTCAGTGATTATTATCCAGAATGGCAGGAAACACACAAAAGTATTCAGAAAAGCAGATCTTTGTCGCAGGGCTGCACGGTGGTGTGGTGGTTAGCACGGTGGTGTGGTGGTTAGCACAGCAGCCTCACACTGAAGGGATCACTGGTTTGAACAGCTTGGACAGTGGCCTTTCTGTGCGTGTTCTTCTCATTTTCTCTCTCGGTTCTCCGACTTGCACTGTGCAAAGACAGGCATGTTAGGTTGATTGCTCATTTGAAGGTGTCCTTATGAGTGAATGTGTGTGTGGTTGTGTGTCTCTCTGTGATGGACTGACTGCCTGTTACCCAATGACATAGGCTCCAGCTATCCACAACCCTTCATTAGAATAAGTGGTACAGATGATGGATGGAGATTATTGTAGATACAGAACTGGAAATGGTAGGTAATGCATAGGTGATGAGACAGCGTGTACACAAAGGTTTAGAGGAAGTTGTATTCTACTCTTTAATAATGAATCTTTTATGCTTTATATAACACCAGTTGAAGCCATGGGGAATATATAGTGTAAATTGGAAGTCCATATCTCTACAAAGAGCAAAAGGAGCATGGCTGAAGTGCCAGCAAGAAGAGGAAATGGAAGCAGTTTCCTTCTTAAATTTTTTTATTAATATTTTTAAAAAATGTCAGACTCAGTGTGAAGCTTTCTGTTCATATTATTGTTCGGTTTTTTTTATTGGATGATAAAATAAAAAGAAATGCAAACAGCAGAGTTTTGAGCAAAGAAATATGTATTTATGTCTGCAGCTTCATCACGTTTGGGTCAAAGAATGCACTGACCTGGAGGATCATCCTTCAATTGTTAAATCCCTCAGACAGCTGGGGCTCTAACACCCACAGATGCCCAGGCGAGAGAGGCAGAGGACAGAGTTGAGACTGTAATAGAAGGGAGTGCATGTGTGTGTGTGTGTATGCATCTGTTACTAATATGCATTTAAATGTGCACTTGCCTGTCTGATATATGTTTACATGTGAGAGAGACTGTGCGATATGGAGAGCCTCATGCTCTGCATCCTTTCCTCGTCAGGTTGGCAGCTGACTGTGATTAATATTTCAAAAGCTAACAAATGGAGAGCACGGGCAGCCCAGTGTGTTTGTGTGTGTGCATTAGTGTGTGCGGCCATGACAGCAGTTTAATTGACATAATTACCCACCCTCAGTTCCCATCTCACACACCCTAAAAAATACACACATAGACTACCATGTGTGGGTTCACATGCTTATGAGCGCATGAAGAGGGGTAAGGACATTATGCCACCATGTCCACACATGTTGTTATTCATGCGGTGCAACTTACTGGGAAAAAAATAATGTAGTTTAAAATGCTATTTGTACATGCATAATATGGGAAATGTATTACAATTTATTGAAAAATAATAAAAAGCTAAATTAATGTGAACTTGTTTTAGTAAACTATAAGTAATCATCTTATTTATTGATCCCTGAGGAGAAATAATAGTGTTGTACTAAGTTTTTTAATGAGCTCCAGCATCGTTCTGTTCTGTTAAGTGGCTTTAAAGAAGCATCTCTGGCTGAACACACACTTTCCTCACTGTGTTGTGTAGAGTGCGTGAAGAATTGTTCGTTTCAGTAGCAACTTTGATCGATCAGCTCCAGAACTTCCAGTTTCCAGGACAGAGCCAGCCTTCTTGATCCAAATTTTATATTGACCTAAACTCACACAACTTGATGTCCCCTGTGCAGATCCTTTTCTTTACTATAACACCTCAGAGCCAGAAAGTCTTGTGGCAGTGTTGAAATGCATGCCCCTGCAGCCATGTCTGGGAGAATAAACTGAAATACTGAATTCACTTTCATTAGAGATTTCTAATATTTGTTGTGCTTCTAATCAGGTAGTTTACCTCAAAGGTTTGCCTTGTAATAATCTTTGGGATCCTTTATTGTAATTTCCACAACCATAAACTCATCTACTTCATTTTATTATTAAGTATCTATAAAACTACTGATGCTTTGCTTGAGTGTTGTTTTGTGCACATTAACACGTTTTGTCATGCACATAAAAAACTAAGTTGGTAAGCACAGAAAAAAAACTTAACATCAAATGCATTTGAACATGCTGCTTTGAAGGCTGAGTAGTATCTTAAGTGCTTTTACATGTAAAAGTACAAATAATGTGCAATTTGCTTTTTGTCGGGATGTATATTTTTGATCCAATTATATTATAATGACCAAAATGGGCAGCATGGTGGTGCAGTGGTTAGCGCTGTGGCCTCACAGCAAGAAGGTTGCTGGTTCAAGCCCAGGCTGGAGAGGGTTGTCCAGTGACCTTTCTGTGTGGCGTTTGCATGTTCTCCCCATGTATGTGTGGGTTCTCTCCGGGTTCTCCGGCTTCCTCCCACCCACAAGACATGCATGT
>JBAMHV010000018.1:12709457-12723733 GCA_037177535.1 Pseudomugil gertrudae
CATGCATGTTAGGTTATAATAGCTATGGTTAAAATGGTTTAGATAACATGTAAGTCGCTTTGGATAAAAGCGTCTGCCAAATGACTGTATAGTATAATAAAATAAAGCAGCTCGGTCTCACCATATCTGACATTACTTTATTATAAAATATGAGTTGGTAATGAATCCCTGCTGTGATCTTCTGTAAGGCAGCAACCATACAGCACAAAGGGAACTGCAGTCTTGTATATAATCAAATGTGTAGGATGTTTTTGCAACTGTCATGTACTTTTATGACATTTAATATGAGATCTAACTACTGTATGTGCATCCAGTAAGTGTAGAGAAGAGAGAAGGAGAGAAGTGCAAGCTGGTAATCTCTTAACAAAGTCTTAGACTAATCACACATAAACACGTTTAACCCACTTAAAAAAGCAAACAGCAGACACTGATGATAATTTAATAACAGTTACAATCCAGCTATGAAGTCAATGCCTTAAAAAACATCAGCTTTAGGAGTAACAACTATCAAGTCAGTCTCTTTCTTCTTCTTCACAGGCCAGGGCGTCACACATTTCCAGCAGCAGATAACTCATTTTGGAATGAAAATTAATGCCAAAGTCAAAACAGTTATCTCTGTTGTTTGCTGTTTTTGTATGTGGAAACTTCTAAATAAAAATCTCTATCCCATGTGAAAGTTCGCCCTGATGAGATGGCTTTGATGATGACTTTGAAGTGGAGGAGTCGTGGTAATAATGGCGGTGATGGTAATTGATAACGGGGAGCTGAACGGTAAATGGCCGTTCATCGGGGATAGGAAGTGCTGAATGTGTGCCAGGCTGGACACTGCCCAGCCTCAGGCTGTGTGATAATATAAGGGAAGGGTTGGGACAGCGGTGATAAGGAAAAGTGGTATACGTGTGTGTTTGTGTAATTGTTTTTTGTTTGTGTCATATCTGTGCGAGACTGAGGGCCGGACCACGATGTGCGCCTCATTGAGTATGTCCTTCTCTGCATCTTTGTGCATGAAATGTGTGCTGGTTGTGTTGACTTTTTGGGAAAGTGGGAGTAAAGGTCAAGGTGGACGTGTGTGGGTGTGTGTGCGTGTGTGTGACAAGTGGCAACAAAAAGTTGTCATTCTGAGTGAGAGAGGCATCTGGCAGGGGAGGAGGGCATGGGAACGCCGAAGAGGAATCGCGTAGGAGAGATTTAGGACAGATGATGAAAATTCTCCCACCTCAGGGATCTGCTGAATAGACCCACATACATATAGAGGCTTTTGAGAGGCTTATCAGCACTGCTGATCTCTTTGTTTCCCTTCATAGTGTTTCATCTTGTTACCGTTTCTGAAAGTGAAAAAAAAAACAGCAGCGTAACACAGCAGAAGTGACACTGCAGGTTGTGTTTGCATATGACTGTAAAGCAAATATAGGAAACTTATAGTACTAAATCAAATCCAGACACAAAACCCTAAAGCAAAACCAACTAAAGTAAAAAAAAAGCAACCAGAAACTGCTTACAAGAGAAAAACTAAGCAGCGTTGCATTTTATTTGACTATATTTTGAAACACAGTGAGCCTCACACCTGCACCTGCATCCTTCTGGGTGTGCTCTGATGGATTGACATTTGAGAACACATCATTAAATCCAGACTTCTCACAGCCGGCTGGGTGAAGAAATGTCAGTAAGCAGGCGAGACAATGTGCTGGCAGCAAATATGTTGCTTCACTCGTTGTTTCCACTCGTTCTTTTATTGTGGATATAAAAGGATCTGTTGGTTTTCTTGTTCTCTTGTTTTGTGTGCATGGCTTTTGATTTTGCCCAATGCATTTATAGATAAATCGTCCTGGCTGAAACATGTGGACTTTCAGGTACATCCCACAGTTTCCAACAGAACTGAGAAAATTAGAGGTTTTATTGTGAAATGTTCTTTTCTAACTTCTTCGAAGCAACAAATATTTTAAAAATATGCAACAAAAAATAGAAAAAAAGGAAATCTAAATCATCTAAAACAATTGGTAACTGGAAAGTAACATGATTATTAAAAAGTTCTAAATCTGTCAAATATCCCTAACAGGAAGCAGTTCACTACTGTATTTAAAACTCGATTATAAGTTAATCTGGTAGTCTGGAGTCTAAGAATATGGAGGCATACTCTTGATTACTGGATAATAGTGAATACTACTAAACACAATACTAAATACAAAATAAAGAGTCATATAAAATGTAAAATAAAAAATATAACACAGGCCAACACAATTTGCTGAAATAATAATAATAAATATAATAACAGCAGCAACAATAGCAATACTAACATTAATAACAAGCTGTTTTATTATCAGTATATAAAAACAAACCTACACAACTGGAAACCCACCATTAACATTAAACAAAATAAGCAGGATTTGGAAAAAGACAAACTACATTTCTTGCATTTAAGCAGTGGGACTCTTTAAATTGATCTGCCTACTGTTCAGGGCTCCATTTATAATTATTTGTTGAAACATTTCTGAAATTCATCCTACAAACTAATTTAAAAATTACCTTAAACACATGAAATATGGATTTGTGATGTATGTACATATGTTAGCTGTTCGGAAACGCCTGCTGGTGTCCTTTTATGGTCATTTTGCATTAGAAACATGCTGATCATAAACAGAGAAAGAGACCACATACTTGTTGTGGATCATCTCTTCATGATGGAGATAAATAATGAAATTCTGCTGAGCTTGAAACCAAACTAACATCTCTGTTTAGTTTGTTAACATTATTTTTTAAAGAAAATATTTGAAGCATTAAAATCAAATTAAACAATAAACAAAAACAGGCAAAAAAAAGTGAAATGATCTAAACTGCATAAATGCTGCAGACAGAAATGAGTGCATTAAAATCTTCAGTAAAATTGTAAAACCTTCAAAATTTTTTTAAACCATCAACACAAACATAAAAATATAAACAGTTTGTAATAGTGTTTCAGTGCAGAGGAGAGGTGTATCTGCACCTGGAGGAGGAGGACATCATTAACACAACTTTTGGATGTTTTATTTTTACTCTGTGAAACTATTTGTTTAACCCTGCTCAATTTAAAATGGTTTGTAGGGATGAAGGTTACTTGATTTGACATCGCTTGCACACATATTCTTTGCATCCTAGGAGCAGTTCATGCAGGTCCATTACAAGAACAAAACAGTAAAAGTTATACAGCAATACAACATAGTGTTATTCTGCAAGGCTCTGTGCACAATCAAAGTAGCTTTAAGCAGTGTTTCTCAATCCTAGTCCTCATGTACCCCTGCCCTGCATGTCTGACAGGCAACACTACTTTAACACACCTGATTCAAATTAGTGAACTTTCTCATCAAGTTCTTTGCATCCTGTTAACGAGCATTTATTACATTCAGGTGTGTTAAAGTAGGGTTGCCTGTAAGACATGCAGAGCAGGGGTACTTATGGACCAGGGTTGAGAAACACTGGCCTAAATTAAACACTATTTCTACCAAAGAAGAAGTGGGCACATTATGGTGCAGAAGGTGAAGCTTGCTATTACTATGTGCATCTTGTCCAATAGAAACACAGGAATGACACAGTCAAATTATGATTATTGTTGTAAAGAAAAAGGTCATAAATCATAAACAAAGTGAAGCATCAACACACATAAACTTGGGGAAAAAATCCATTAGAAATTAAATACGTAGATAAGATCGAGCTGATTATTGTAGATGCACATTTATATACTCATTTTCTATACCACTTATTCCAATTTGGGTGGGGAGTGAGGGTGACAGATGGTGGAATATGTTTTTTTTATTAAAATGAACGACTGCATTAAAGTAAAATGAATAAAGAATAAAAAAGGAAACCTCTGATATCTGATTTCTATCTGTTTTCTTTCATAAATCAGCTTTAAGTAACTACTGTAGTCACAAACTGAGCTCCGTTTGTCAGAAAGTTTTCACTCAAAAACATGAGGTCCACACCATGTTGTTTACTTATGCTTTAGCGTGCACGTGCGTGCATATCAGGCTCTTCCGTGCATGATCTCAGCCTTTCATTTCTTTGATTGTTCTATTCAATCATTTAACATAGCCGTTGTACTGTGGTGAACAACTGCAGCAGGAAGCAGTGCCATGCAGGATAACATTGGTCTGAATGCAGGGCTTGGTGACTCGGGGGATACCAAGCCTGGGGACTCAAACACACTCACACAAAAACACACAATTGGGAGCCAATGGGCCTGGACAACAGTCTCTTTTGGTGGGTCTTTTAAAAACCAATCATGCAGACATCTTGGCTCTTGTCATTGTTAGCTCCTGCAGCACTGCCCACACTACATACAAGTAACACAAGACCGCATGTATCTCAGGATGTAGGGTGTTGTGTCAAAGTTGTGCATTGAGAGTAGGAAGTAATTTTTTTAACTATTCCGTTTAAAATGGTTTTAAAAGAAAGAAGATAAATAACTTACAGGGTGTGTTTTTCTAAGTAATAATCTGCAACACATCTATGGTGTGAAACATTAACAGATTATAAATGTCTCGTATAATTCTTTATTTAAAAAAACCCAAAAGGAAGTGAAAATTATTTTAAAAAGTTCAAACAGTAAAAGTAAGAAATAAAGTTTTTTCTTTGGGCAAGAAACCATTTCGCCTCACTTTGCAAGTCACATTCAACATACCACAGCTGTCCCAGTATGTCATGGGTCAACCTCAAATTATACCCACAATTTCAGCCCAGAATTATCACTTCATCATAAGCATTTAGGGTTTGAAGACAAGTTGCTGTGAGCTGAGCTAAATTTGTAAAATAAACAGTTGTTTGGTTGATTGTGCAGATGCAATAACGCTGGATGATGGTGGTATGTGGTACAGAAGGACACATATGACAGAAAGCAGCGGTGCAACTCTACTAATTTCTTGATGCGGCATTTAGAGACTATTGTTTACAGGTCTTAGATGTTTCCCTGCTTTAGCAGCCTGACTCAGGCTGGATCAGGTGGGTTGGAGCATAAAACTGCAGCACTGGAGTTTGAGTGTCATCTCAAAGTATGACTTAGTAATCTTAAGATTTTTATAAATTCTAATACCATGTGAGAACTCGCTAAGCAGAAATGACCAAATACTTTTCAACAGGAACCTCCAGCTTTTCCAGGAGGACAGACACTGATGGGTTCCCAAGACAGAAGGATATAATCTTTTCAGTAACTCAGAGGTCTCCAGCACTCCTACCTATAGAGCATATCTCATATATTTCCTCTGGGGGTTAATCCAGAAGGCTCCCTGTCCAGATGAGGAGCAACAACTCTACTCAACCTCTGTATGATGACCAAGCTTCTTGCCCTATCCCATAGCACATTTATCAGCAGTCTCAGTGGCTCAGCATTGATCAGCATCAGATATCCTGCAGGTGCTGTGTCCACAGAAATGTGCATCTCATTCAGGCTGTCTGACTGGACTAAACAAGCAAAGATCATGGACAGCTTTTTATTTTTTTTTATTTACGGTAGATCTAACTTGTTTGAGGTGAAATTAGGTCAATTAAAGCCAACATGGTAAAGCTTTGCACTTCTGTGATGTTTGTGTGTGTTTTTGTTTCAATTTAGAATTGTTTGGTAGAGACCTGCTGTCTTATATAACTATTTTAATCTTGATTTTGTGTGTGTTTGTATGTGTGCAAATTAGATGTCTTAAAGTACATATAAACATGCATACAGTTAGGCAGTCCTCCTGCCTGCTCTACCAAATACTTTTCAATCATCTAGGGTTACTCACTTACATGAATATAAGAAATGTACAGGAGTGACTCTGTTCTACAGATGTTCTACAGGCATTTATCAGACACTTTTATTCAGAGCGACATACATCAGAGAATAAAACAACACAAGCATGAAATCAAACAACAGGGAACAGCATAGATACGTTTTTTTAGTATTTATATTTCCCATTTGTTTCCCAATATCATCAGTGCTGAGGGCTAAGAGCTGGTTAGATCTGAATTGAATAAAGTTAAGCTAAGTGCTGAAATGCACCTTGAACAGCTGAGTCTTTAGCTTGTTCTTAAAAGTAGACAAGTACTCTGCAAGGCAAGGTGAGTTTATTTCAATTTTTATAAGAAAATTCAAAGTGCTTTAAACAAACATGTCGAAATTATTACAGGTGTTATACAGAAGCATCAAATGGCAAAAATCACAATAACATCATAATTTAAATTAAAATAAACTCAGCAGGATCGGTTACAAAGTTACCGTGCAGATTTCATTAATAGGCACATGAAAAAATAAATGTTTTAATCTGGATTTATAAGTGTCTACATGTGGTGAAAGTTTGTTCCACATGTTTGCAGCATAACAGCTAAACGCTGCTTCTCCATGTTTAGGCTGGACTCTGGTCTGGACCAGCTGACCTGTATCTTTGGATCTAAGAGCTCTGATTGGTTTATGTTGTTTTGAACATATCACTGATGTAATCTGTTACTTAAAAGTAACTGTTTTATTATTTATAAACAATCAGCAGGGTTTTAAAATCTATTCTAGAACTGACTAGAAACCAGTATAGAGATTTTAAAACTGGTGTGATGGGTTCAGATCTCTTAGTCCTATTTAAAGCTCTAGCTGCAGCATCTGGATGAGCTGCAGATGTTTAATGCTTTTTTTAGGAAGTTCTGTTAAAAGACCGTCCCAGTAATCCAGCCTACTGGAGATGAATGATGAAGGAGTTCCTCTGGTCTTTCTGGGAGACTAAATGTTCAATTCTGTTGATGTTTCTGAATCTATCATGACTAGATTGGTAGTTTTAGGAGCCTTTAGGAGTCTCCAGGAGTTTACCAATACTGACCCTCTTCATGTTATCAAACTGAATTAGCTGAGTTTTAATTGAGTTTTTTTCTTTATTTAATTATACAAGATTATCTTTCATCGAGGTATTTATTTGCTCCAAACACTGTCTACAGTTGTTTGGTGACAAAGACACATAAAGTTGTGTATCATCTGTATAACTGTGATAATTGATGTTAAAGCTCTGTAGTAGTTGACCCAATGGGAATATATACAAGCTGAACAGTATAGGTCCTAGCACTGACCCCTGAGGTACTCCACAAGTCATTTCCACTCGCTCAGATTCATAGCTGCTGATTGCAACAAAGGGACCACTTTAGATGTCCAACCCAGTTTTCCAGCATGTAATCCACAGTATTAAACGCAGCATTGAGATTCAGCAAAACCAAAACTGATACTTGACCAGAATCAGTATTCATCCTGATCAGAGCTGATTCGGTGCTGTGATAAGGTTGAATACTGATTCATTTAAGAAGTCATAAGCTGCTTAAATACACCTTTCTCAGTTATCAGGGAACAAAACACTGCAAACAATTAAACATTAAAACTCTTGAGGCACCAGCATTTACATGAACAATAGTGCAGACACAAACGTACACACACTTTTGTTTTCACACAAACACTCCCACATGTTCTCACTGGTCCCACGCACACTCACACACCCTCCCAACCTGCCTGATCCCTCCTGGTGTTTTTATCTTTGTGTGTATGTGTGTGTCATCCCAGTGCATATAAACACAGTGCTCCCACACTCGCGTACATCTGTTTGAATTTGTTTTCTGTCTCAAGCAGCCCCCTCCATCCTTCGTTTCTCCTCCTCGCCTCCTTACTTTCTTTCCTCAGTAGCCAAGCTGGCCAAAGGAAACATTACATAAGTCACTCTCTCAGCTGTTTTCTCAGCCCTGTCACATTACCACAACCCATTATAGACCATTAAACTTGAGAACAGGTATACTCACATGTGGCATCAAGTCTTATAATCCCAAGTCTTGGAAAAGTAACAATTTGACACAAATTAAATACAGCTAAAGCTTCTTGGATGTAAGGCTGGGCAGAGGTTCACCAATCTGAGACAGGCAGAGCATAAAATTATGAAACAGTTTGAGAAAAATGAAGAATGCAAGACTTTGAAGCTCCATTGTGGTATATTTACATTTGGCAATCTACAAATGCAGGTAAAGCTCCATCATGCGAGGAAGAAGCAAAACAATCCAGAACCTGAGCTTGTGTGCAGAGCCTGACCCTGCACACCAGGAAGTGTCTCTGCAACACACAGGAGAGGATCCAGCCAGACGTAGAACTGCAGGACTGGCTCCTGGTAAGATATTGAGCTGAATGGAGGTCTTATTTGATGTGTTTAATTCTCACAATGATGAGTTTTTAGGTTTGAAACACCCCTTAATTTCTATGTCTGTCCTATAGGTTTACAACAAATATCAAATATATCTAACTCAAGGCCCTGTGAAGGACTGGCGACCTGTCCAGGGTTTACCCCGCCTCTCGCCCGATGTGAGCTGGGATTGGCTCCAGCCAGAAACACACTGAGTAAAGAACTTGAAACATTAGACACATTTAGTCTCTTTTGCATAACATTTTTACAAAGCTTGAGTGTATCTTTGGAAATGAAGATGTCTTTGTTATATATGGATGAATTTCAGATTATCCTATTGCTTGATTTTAAAGTCATGTCAGCGTTCCCAGGCCATCAAAAAGCGACTCCCTCCTCCATTTTTACGTCATTCCTTTGATCCACTTATTATGCTGCTTTTTTTCAGGCAACCGCTCTTCAGTCTTTTGTATTCTCTTCAGGTATTGTAGTCATTTTCTGCCTTTAGCTCATCTTTCATTCAACCTTTCCCTCCCAATTTAATCCTCATCAGTATTGTCCCTTGTGTCTGAACCACCTGAGTCCTTCCTCTGCTCTGGTCATCACCAACCTCTACATCTCAACAAAGACAGAGACAGGGTAATTTAGGATCCTGTCCTTACCTCCAGTGTCAGACCTTCATCTTCTAATAAATAATCTTTTCATCTTTGGATGTCTATCTAAGCTGGTTTAGAAAATGAAAGGACAGGTGTAGTTTCTCATGTGAGGGAAGGTGAAATGCTCGTAAACTTTTTCTCCAGCTGTCAGATGAGGTTCTTGTTTTAATCATGTTGTACTTTATGTCTGCCAAAGAAATCAGATTCTACTTCCAAATGTTTACATAGATTAACAACTGTGGCAGCGTCTGTTCATGTCAAGTCCTGTATTTCATACTCACTGCTTGTCTCATCTCAACTAGATACGACTTGTGATGTCATCCTCAGACGGCTCAAGTGATGAGTATCACATGATGTAACACATCTAAAAAGCAACTTTTCATTTTAATAGTTACAGTTAATTGTCATTGTGCAATATTAACACACAATGAAGTAGAGCTGCTCCTCAAGAGAGTCATCGATTATTTCTTTAGCAATTTTTTTATTTAGGTTCTTTGGGGCTCAGATTGTTGAATGGATTGATTTGCGGCATCACTCCACCTCAGGAAAGCCACACACATATACATACACAAACAATCGTGCAAACACATGCACATTGCCGGAGTAGCATAAGCCCCAGATGCCTAAAGCATTGATGGCATGAGGTGTCTGAGTTGTATATATGAGAATGAATTTGTGCCTGTGCATGTGTGAGTACGACTGCTGCTGCCGTCAAGCTTCTGGCGTTGACACAGTAAACTGATCCTGAAGGGTCTGAGAGGGGAAATGTCTCCCTGCCACACACCCACACACACACACACACACTAAAGGGAGAGGAGAGCACAGGAGGAGCGGCACTCACACGGAGATTGAGTTACAGCCGAATTAGATCTGAGCTGTGGGAACCAGCACCTTCTCTTAGACACACACACTCATATGCACACACATGCACGTGTCACTTCTTGACACTACAGACGAGCTGGGACACACGCTGAGATGATACGGTATGTGCACACATTCTCCCACGCACGCGCGCGTGCACCCACAGATGCTTATAAACAAACACACAGTCATGAACAGATGCAGGCAGACCCCGAGGAGCTCGCACAAAAATATGACATCAAAGGAAAACTATGTCGTCCCAGAAATAAAACACAGGCATGAACATGACATGGCTTTGTGTGTGTGGTTGGATTAACAGAAATAATTACATGCAGAATGTGTAGCTATGAAAAACACACACATGCATTTCTGTCACCCGTGCACCGAAGAGAGAGGGAAGTCTGAGGCCGCAGGTTTATATCTGGGACAAACAAAGCCATGCACCGTGCATGTGCTACTTTCAGTGTGCAAAAACTGTGTTGGCCTTAGTTTGAAGATGTTGGTTCTAAATAATGTCAGGATGAAAAGAAAGGGACTGGAGAGAGGCCACAACACCACAAGCCAGTAAACTCTCCACGTCTTAATTGCCCTTTCGTTTTCACATGGTAATGCCTTTCTTTCTGCGTGCTTATGTGTGTGTTTATTCTGTGTGCCCCAGCCTGGTTCGCACAGCAAAGCCCACTGGTCCAACAGTGTGTGTTTTTACATGAACGCTCACAAGCTCTCGCTCTCCCAGGCTCTTTTGTGCACACAAGCAAATGGAGGGATGGACGGAGTGTTTCCACCAACACATACATACAGTTTAGCACAAATCCGTTCACTATGAATATATTTGATATCTTTCTAAATCACAAACTGTTGTTTTAAAAAATGTTTAAGCGTGACAAATTTGGGGTGTAATTTTGGCAGAAATGAAAAAATAAATTAAATGAAAAATACCAGAGGGAAATTCAAAACTGAGTCTGCAGCTAAAAAATGGTTTCATGCATTAAAAAATGTCATGCATAAAATCAGATAAAAAAATATTATCCACAGATATCTACTTAATATGATGGCTCATACTGCAGAATTTAATCTTATGTACTATATACAGCAGGTTTCCTCATTTTGGTTGTTTCATGTTTTCTGCTCAAACATTTTGGCTCATATTAATGAGTCATAGTGCAGAACTTTAGATACATTTAATTTGTGTGTTGAAGCAGGAATACAATGAAACTCTGCTGGATTGCAGCCCTTTTAGGCCCTGAATGAATAACTCTGATATAGTGATTCAATCCACATTTAAGATTTTGTTACAGGGAAATTCAGATTATTGCAATCTGCAACTTTACCACCAGATGACACTAAATTTAAATATGGAGAATAAACTTTCACCAAAATGAGACACTTTTATATACAAGTTAAAACTCTTTTTTTGCATTAAATCCACACCTTATTATTCAACTTATCTAGACTTATCCAGAGTTTTTTTTATATGATGTTCTTATTATTTTTGCTGTTTTTTTTTTATTTTTTACATTCTATAATTTGCTTATCTTATATCGTCTCTTAATGCCTTTCCTGCACTCCACTGTAATACTTTTAAAGTTTCAGGTAAAGTGATCTCACAATGAATACATGAGTCTTTGTTAACTGTTAGTGTGTGCTTTAAAATAACACGTTAGTTTATTGCAATTCAACACTTAACAACAGAAATGTTTAATGTTTTTTGTCATGTCAACTCTCACTTAAACACACACATCCAGATTTGTTGCTACTTCTTCTGTAATTTCATATGTGCATCATCTTGACCCCTCATCATGGGCTGTGTGAACATCTGTCTCTCAACTGGTTTTGAAACACCTTCATTTACTGGATGGATACAGAAAGATGTCATCCTGCTAAGAACCAGGCTTTTGTTTTTTGTTCTTGGCACCAGAGCAGGGTCACAGAGGAGATATCGGTAATCAGGGAATAATCTTCATTAATGTTTGCTCTCCCCTTGACCTGTGAGTGCCTCGCTGTGAGCATCGAGCCGTTGGAGATCAGCAGTGAACTGACACGTCAAGAAGGTCAAGAACACATGCACAGGCATTTTGTACCCGCACAGTTGTGGCAATGGAGTTCCCCTGCAGCTGTGACCATATGATTACCAGGTTTTTTTTAAACCAACAGAACACACAAATGCAAACACTTAAAACATCCTCCTAACGGCAAAGAACACACACTTGCATCATGCTGCCATCCGTTCAGCCTCAGCCTTGTAGACATCAGCTGCAGGAGTACCAGGGGAGAGAAAGGGGAGAGCAAACAAACTCACCCCAGGTCCGGGGCTCCGGTTTCAGCCTTCCGTCCGCCGTGGCTGGGGGGCCATGGGAACATGAAGCGCCAGGGGCCCTGTGTCAATAAGGAGCAGTGGTTCAACACAATGGAGGCCTGCCTGCAGACAACACCGCTGACAGACACCCACACAAAAGGGCCTGTGAATGGGAAGGAGGCTTGCGAACACACTCACGCACATGAACACACACACAGCAGAAGAATAGGGCAGTGTGTGGTTCCCTACAATGCCCATGTTTGATGACAACTTGTGTGTATACACTCATACACACACACTTGTGCCCACAAGGAAATAAACACACCATTCTTAACTATCAGTACAGCGTGTAAACACAAAAAAAGTGAGGAACATATCTCAGTGGACCATAAAGTCAATGCATTCTTTGAATTTGTTTCAGTATAATTTATCCAATTCTGCTGCTCAGTTAGGTTGTCACAGAAAACTGATGCATCAGATGTGTTAATCCAGCTGAATGGAGAAGTGTATGGTCCCAAACTTGCATGTTGACAGTTTTAAATCTGCTTATCACGCATGCTGAGAAGAGGATGATCATATTTCACAGCACGTATTTCATAAACATGTGTACCGAGCCACCTGGAGAAGCACAAAGTTTGCATGCACAGTGAGTTTTATTACTTTCAATACATGTTAAAAACATAAAAAATAAACAAAGTAAAATATTTTTAAAAAGAAAAATGCCTTGAGGGCTCCAGCCCCCCCGCGACCCCGCTCAAGTGGGATTAAGCGGTTGAAAATGGATGGATGGAAAATGCCTTGAGTTAAAACACATCTAAATTGTGGATTCAATCTAAGAATTTAATTTATGCATTGGCCCAAAAATAGTCATGATTTGTGAGACATCTAAAATTAAAAAATTGCACTAAATTGCACAACGAGTGACCTTGTAACCCACAACTGCAGTGTTCACAGATCCATATCTCCACAATGCATCAATCAATTCTTACATGTGATGAACTGGAACAGCACAGGAAGTGTGTCAGCAAAAGGAAACACAAAGACAAGTGCTGCCCTCTGGTGTCAGGCCAGTAAACTATATCCAGGTCAAACCTGGTTCCAGCAGCAGATGGCAGCAGTTCCAGATGCAAGAGGTAAAACTTGTAGAGAATAAGCATCAGCAGGTCTCACATGTAGGCTATAAGATCAAAAAACAAGTATTTTCTTTAAATTAGGATTATATTACAAGCATTGAGACAATTTTCACGTCTTTCTTCAGAGAAAAGTGTATTTCGGGGTAAATGTGATTCACACACAGGTTGTAAACACACAAGTTACAGTAAATCTCTAAGTATCACCCTTTGACTGACTGACCTACCTCTACTCCTGCCTGAGTGTTGTTTCTCACGTTATCTCTTAACTACAGGTTTGTGAGTATGAAGTATGTCACTATGCAGGCTGTTATTAGACATTTAGGCAGACAGGACACTCCTCCAGCATCCCCTTCTCCCACTGAACAGGTTTGATTTATTTTCTCACCATGTACCAAAGGAGTTTGGTGTCTTTGCCTCTAGTACGTGTGCAGCTTCAAGGTATAAAACTAGATTACTTTTTTTTTTTACCTCTGGGCTTTTAAAGGATTTATTTGTTCGTTTATTGAGTCAAGCATAATCTAAAGATCTAAAACCTCCATAAAAGGAAAAGCAGACAGGCAAAGTTAAAGCAATATCAAAGTTTTATTCTTAAAATGTAGTATAGAGAGGAACAGTAGTACAATTCAGACAGAAAAAAGGAAAATGTAGTTCCATCTTTGAAAACCTTTGATAAAAACATAAAAAGAGTAACCTGAATTTGTTTTGTGTTCGGAGGGCACTGAGGCATGGCCCGTGTTTTGCATCACTGTTAAGTCCGAGAGAAATTGAAAAATACAACCTTTTGCAACAGCGTAAAAAAATACAGCTGGGGAAAAAAAAACCTCTGCTTTACATCTGTAGTGTTTTTGCTTTTTCTTTTTTTTGTGTGTGGTTTTTCTCTCTTTTTGTTATGTCCATATAACAAATACAGCATAGAATCTAAAATGATACATAAGTTTTGAGTTTCATTCATTACATTAAAATCAGTAGGATGGTAAATAGTATCAAAAGAACAAACATGACAACAGGATGGTGAGATGAACAAGCACACAACGGAGAAAGCAGAAGGTTAAAGTTCACAGAAGTAACCAGGAGGTTTGAAGTAGACTCTTATTGTGTCCCATTAAGGAAATTTACTAGTTAAATAATAGAATCTCCATATATTTATATATATTCTCAACATATATCATTTATCTTTATATTCATTTTTAAATTT
>JBAMHV010000018.1:12723833-12770858 GCA_037177535.1 Pseudomugil gertrudae
TATACCTCCTACAGTGACTTGAAGGTAAAAGTGACACAAAGAGGATGAATATCTCTATGACTTACATTATATCTTCTTCCATTGAGCATAAAAGGAAGTTACACGTCTTCGGTATCATTAGCACTTTAGTACATACTATATTCCACTGCATATGAACAGATACTGCTGTTCCAAGGTTTTAACCCACAAACAATCCGTGTTTCTTTAGAAAATGTGCTTAGTTGAAAAAAAATACAAACAGAAAAGAAAAAACAAAGAAAAAAGAAACATCTGTGGAAAAAGGACCAAATCGAACAAAAAGTTTCAAGGATAAAGTGAGTGATTCTGTAGCATTAAAACATTTAAAAATCTCAACAATTACAGACACGAGCAAGGATTTTCTACACTAAGCAAGTATTCACCTGGCTTTTCTCATACATTATATTTCAACAATAATTAAAAACAATTTTGGTTGGACAAATAGAAATGAACAGTCTTGATTGCATTTTGGAGTCTATATATATATATATAATATTAAATAAAAACAAACAAAAAGTCTAAAAAAAAAAGAGAAAAACTTGCGCATTGGAAGAAAGACAACAGTTTTAAAACATCCATTCAGACCCGCTTTTGGGGGAAAAGAAGACAAAAAAGAAAATTTCTTTTTATGAACGTAAAAGTAAGTGCATGTCTATGAGATGCCATAGAGCTTCACTTTTTGTGGAACAAAGTGTTTTCTACCTGGCAGAGCAAAACAAAAAACAAATTAAATGACATTTCTGCATACCTGTCAAATGGAAAATGGAGTTTTTTTCTCTTTTTACTGAAAAAGTCACATGACTTCAGCACATTTCTTACCCACCTCGCAACCAACGTTCAAGTGATTCAATATACACACCGTGTTTACTTTAAACCTCAGTACCAAATATAAACAGACTCATACAGGTATTGATGTTCACTTAGGTCCTTAAAATGTCAATTACAAGTACTGCCGGTAGCTCTACAAAATGGTATGTGTGTGAGTGTGCATTAAATAAAATAAAAAGCTTAAAAACAATGGCAAAGCATACCTGATAGTCGCCGTAGCACAACAGTGTTCTATAGTTTAAGCTGATTACATATGCATAACTGAGTCAGTTTAAGCTTTATGATTATAAACATCATATATAGCCTGTAGGTCCAGTATTCTGCAACAAGCATTACAGCACCAAACGTTTCATCATTTGGCAAAATTCAAGCTTTAAGTGAAATTCAAATGCTTTTTGTTTAATAATAATAATAATAATAAAGTGTTATTGTGATGCCGTGATTTGTATAAAGCTAGCAATATTTCCCCTTGTATTTTTATTTATTTTATTTTTTTCCCCAAATAACAAACCCAATGTCTCTTTGTTTGGGTTTATCCTCGTCTCTCTTAAGCGAATTCAGTAGTTTTTGTTTCCTGCTAAACCTTGGTGTGCGGTCTGTTTGGCACAATATCACAGCCCTCTTAAATTAATCATAAATATGGCTGAGATACATTAGAGTCACAAAACAGATTTTTTGGTTCCAAGATTTGTGCAGGGAAGGAAAAAAAGAATATATTTAGCTCATCTAAAGATCTACAGAGCAAGTTTGAATCTTCCTGTGAACAACGATGCTCTTCTGCTGTGTATTTCAACAAGCACCAAGCAACACACTTTCAGACTGAGGAGAGAGCAGCAGTGTTAACTGTGCCTCCTCGCAGACAAAAACAAAAAAAGAAATACAAATTATAGCTTCTGATAAGACCATAATAACCTCTCTTCATAAATTAAATAATTAACATTTTTCTTTTTAGATGATTGGCCTACTTCAACGCAAAAAAAAAAATTACATCACCCTACCCAACTCTCGCCCGATAAAACAAATATAAAATACATCACTAAAAACCTGATTCATCATATTAATTGTCATTAGAATCATTCTCCGCTGGGCCCAGAGTTGGACACATTATAATAATAAAATCTGTACATCTTGGAGTTCCAACTCTTCCAAAAAAAAAAAAAAAGAAAAGAAAATGATCCATGTCTTTGTCATATACTTGCACAATTAAGCAACCTCAAGGTTTGATAGCACTTTGGAGTTGATTGTTTACCAGCTAGTTTTTGTGTACACAATATATATTAAACATCAACCTTTTTTTTCATTTGTTTCTCAAGCTTGTTGTAATTCTTAGTCCTCCTCCGGGGCAGCACCAGTGTTGCCCTCACCCCAGTGTGATTGGTCGTTGTCAGTGGGTTCCTCTCCCTCCACGTCCTCCCCTTCATCCCCATCGAACTCTTCGTCGCGAGGAAACTCAATGCCATCCAGGCCCTCCTGAGTGGCCTGGTGTGAGTCAGCGCAGTCTGCACACACACCGTAGCGCCTCGAGCCGTGACGGATGCCGACGCTGGCTGCAAGCATGAAGATCTTCTTGCATACCATGCACTTGTATTTTTTGTCCTTCTTGTGCACCTGAAAGTCAGGATAACAGGGTGATTCGAGTAAGTCACTGTTACTTAGCTTAAATCTAATTTCTCAGCTCTCATTTAAAAGAAAGACGTAAAGCAAGACGTTGCTTTAGCAGCTAGCGGCCAGCAGCTGTGCTTTATTTACTGCAGACATGTGAGTAGAATATACTTCAGCAGCAAACTCCATCATATTAAAGCTCCTTTAGATATCCACAAGTACAGTTTTTCATTTTACGTAGACAAGCTTTGGTTAGGCTGAAGGTAGCAACACATAATAAGTTATAATTAAAAGTTATTGTGGTCCTTTCTGAACAAAACGTGTAGCAATCAGAATATCGAGCAGTTTTCTTAGAAGTTCAGGAGAATCACTTATTCTGTTTTTTTGTTTTGGAACTGACCCCGTTATATACATATACTAAATGCTTTTTTAAAGTATTTTTAATTGTTTTATATAAAAACACAGATCTATGCAAACCACCACTTTGAGAGGAACTAAAAAAAAAAAAAAAAAGACCATCTTGTGCACCTACTCCCTTCCAGATAAAGCTGCCGGACACACAACCCAAGGTGGTGTGGAATGAAGCTAAATTTGGCCAAAAAGCTGTGGTGTGCAGCTCTCAGCGAATGCTCCTCATGTGGGGGTTGAAGTAAACATATGTGGACTCACCAGGGAATGTCTCTTTACGTGTTCACGGCGGGTGAACAGCTTGCCACAGATGTCACAGCTGAACGAACGCACACCTGAGTGGATGATCAGGTGCCTCTTGAGTGTGCGTCGGTGCTTGGCGATGTAGTTACAGTGGGGGCACTTGAGCTTATTGAGGGCTAGGTGTGAGGACTCGCCTAGGTAAAGAAAAACAAAGAGGCAGGGAAAAAAAAAGTCAGTACGGGTTCTTGATGCCAAGATTTGTATCCACTGGAACTCACTTTCCACCAGTGATGCTCGGATGGAACAAAACAATTATAGTAAAAGCTACATTTTCTTCTGTAGATGTCTGATAAAAGGGGTGTGTCAGGAACAAAGATATCTAATCAATGAAATATGATGTGGTGGCCATTACTTCAAATTCAAACCACAGGCCATATGAAGCATCATTTAGTCAAAATTACACAAGTATTCTGACTTACAAAAGACACAAATGAAAAATTCACAATCTTTGTGGTTGTTGCATAGTAACCAGCACTCTTCTGTAGCTCAGCTTATTGATGTAGGAGCTTTTACCACAGCATCATTAGAGAAGATAATTATCTGTGTTACAAGTTAATGTAAGATATCAATGGGTCTGTCACTGAACCAACAAGATGCTTTAAGACAGAAATACTAACATCATGACTCAGCTTAGTTATTAGAAGATAAAAACCAGAAAAGAAAGCTGCTACACTAATGAGGAATTATTATGATTTAAAAGATGCAATAATAAAAGCTTACCAATTACAAATAATCATTATTTAACTGCCTCGGAATCCAATAAGCTACATATTTCCACCCAGTTTGGACCTCACAAAGAATCAGGGCTTTCACCATGTTGTATGATTTATGTACAGACAATAAATCCTAACATTACCGCACCCAGATATCCCCCATTGGTCATCCAAGCATGTGTCAGTGGGGACAGCTGGGCTTACAAATAAATAAGAGATATACTGATTATAAAAAAGGCACCGAACAGAGTAATAGTGTTTGTGTTAAGAGAGTGGGGTAACAGGGCCCATCCCTTTGTTTAAGTCAGGGAGCACACAACAGAGGCGTTGTCAAGGTAGGTTGCCAGGGGGGAGGAAGGGGGAAGGGTTGATGAGAAACAGGTCACCTGCATATTCCTCTTTGCATACATTAGTGTGTTATGGACACAATGGAAAAGAACCGTGTGGAGGTGGAACAAACTGCTTATTAATTCTTCAGATCATAAATATGGATTGTGATTGCCTTCATTATCCATTACTGAACACAGGATCAAGAAAACAGATATTTTATATGCAACCATCTTGAGACAGCATTATATGCCACTAAACCCTCCTTTCCTCTGTCCCTAAACTCCAAACACCTCATATCACTCTCTAACCTCCCTTTGTTATCATTAAAACCCGATATAAGCTTTAACGTCTCATTTAAAAAGGTCATTTCTTCACGTCTCAGCTTCACTGTGTACTTATGAAAGTGAAAATGTTGAGGCAGTCTTATGTTATCAGCCAGTGGGATCATTTGTTTCACTTCAAGGATTTTGCCTTGTTGCCAAAACTCCCACTGCACTATGGGAAAGGTTACCCCAAAGAAAGTGCCTGGACATTACTACTTAGGATATTCCTAGAAATTGAGGTAAAAAGCCACATGTGGCTCAACCGCACCTTTAAAAACAGGTAAACATGAGTACTTAAATAAAACCAGGCTTGTTAAAAGGATGTATTGTAAATAAATTGCCTGGATGACTTACTTGAATACAAGATCAAAAATATTAAGCGTCACTAAATGGTGACAATTTAGGTGTAGTCTAGAGAGTGGTATCTTACCATTCTCCCACGACTCCCCTTGCTGTAAGTCTTGGATGATGCTATACTGGATCTGATTGGCCAGCTCTGGGAAAGGGAGGAGGGAACAAGGGGAGGAAGAAAGAGAAATGAGAGGTGGTTGAGAGCCTGGGGGTATGCACACCTCGCAATCTCTTGTGTACACAACCAACTACCCCCACACGAAACAAAGGAAGTTTCAATGAACATCATAAGCAAACACAAACTCTGAGCCCTACTGTATGTAAAGCAGCGCTTCTCCCAGCCGGCAGCAGTCGGCCCGACTAGGTTTCCAGCAGGGAAATGGTTAATTACTGAATAACAGAGCCCAGCCCTCACATCGGTTCATCTTACACTCTGCTTTTGTAAGCACCTGTGTTTCTGTGTATGTGTTCTTCCTAAAGCATCAGCGCTTAGAGCCCATTAGGGACACGCCTCTCTGTGTGTGTTCGTTCATTCTCCCTGGGTCAATATTTGGAATAGTGAGGACAGCCCCAGTGCATTAGAGTGGATTAGGGAGTGAAGGGACTGCCCGTGGAAGCTTTGCACCTCTCAGGGATTGGGCGTTTATTGTGCGTGGGTGTATTTGTGCACTTCAGAGATGGGTGTGCATGCAAATGTGTTCTACCTGCCCTGACTGAGTCTGTGCAGCTCCCAACTTTTAAAGTCAGCTTGAAAAAGACTAAGAATCCACAGACTATGAGGGTTACTGGAGGGATTAGTAAGAAAAGCAGGAAGTGATAAACATGGACTCTAGGAAATGGTAGCAGCTTTTACTATCCTTTAAGAATTTACAAAGCAAATCAGCCAAGAAGACTGGTATGGCTGTTAGCAGCCCTGCACAGATCATTTAATGAACAGCATCTCAGACAAGAAAGGGCATTAAAAGAAAAAAGTGTGTTTGTGTGGGTTGGTTTTGAAGAGGAAAACAATGGTGAGATTACAACTATTTAGGCTACAATGTTTCCATCCTTGGAGACTCACTGCACAGATCAAACTGAGGCAAAATGAAAGCCAAAAGTGTGACATCACTGTGGGAAAAATGGGACAGCTAATAAAGCTGGATGTCTATTCACAGGGTTAAAAAGAAACATGCAAGAGAGCAGTCTGGTTTTCAACCTTCCATGACAAGAAGGTAGGTTTTAAATGCGGTCGTCTTTACAGGTGCAAAATGCAAAGTCCTCCCATCTTTTCTGTCACAACTCAAGCAAAGAAACCCAAACTACTGCATGTCTTCTGATCTTTGCTTTGCAAAGCAGCATTTTAGTAAAGCATAACTATCATTTAGGAGATCCTATACGCATCCTACACATATTCAGAATAAGTCAAAACAAATGAGGCCTGTATAAAACGCAAAAAAATCATGACTGGACAGTTGGGAGACTGTGGGAATCCTATCACAAACCCTATCACAAACTGACAAATAACATTCGGTCTATAAATGGGACTGGACAATTAGGTTGAAAAATGGCTTCAACAGGGTTATGAGTGCTCCAACTTTAGAAATAGAGTAGACTTATACAAAGCTTTGCAGACTTTTTAGTAACACAGTGGGCTAAAATAGATGAATACTCACACAGTATGAGCAGTTATCCTCTACAGAATGGGGACAAAAGAGAACACATATTACAATATAGAAAGACGTCTCATGCTTGTCCCTGCAGGCGTGGCACGATTTGTCCCAGAAACCCGTCTATTGCCTTAATTGATACAGTAATCCAGTTTTTTTTTAATTATTGGGGGAAATAAATAAAATACTTGTCAAGATACTCAAGCCCTCTTTTCCTTGTATATAAAAACACTCCAATCCTGTTCACCAACATTGACACTTTTTCCTTTTTAAAAAAAAAAGATTTGCGTAGCGAACAGTCTAGGGTCAGGGGACTGAGCGGCAGGTGTTGACACTTACCAGCTCCTGCTAGGACCAACAGTGGTGGCAACATCACATCTGAATGGACGTGTCAACTGTCAGAGCATGCAACTGTCTGAACTGACACAATTTACCAACCAAGAAGACTCAAAATCTGACAGGAGCAACAACCAAAAAACAAAAGTGACAGATGGAGTCTGCACATTGGCTGGTAGCTCACTCTGAGGGTCTGCACTGTTGCTGCACAGGGTCTGAAAAATAGTGGGTTCTAGAGGCTCATTGCTGATCCAGAAAGAAATATTCCACGCAGAAGCACCTAATAAATAAAAAACAATCTATTTAGCCACAACAACCAATGACTTAAGTCACTGAATTCACCAGAAACAAGGTAAAAGTAGGGTTCTCTAAAGTAAATTCATAATAGTGGCGGCCTGAAGGTAGTTCTCTTTAAACTAGCAAAGCACTGAACCGTCACTGGTGCTACAGAAGCACCAACTTCTGTAGCAACCAGAAGCCATTAAAGAGACTAATCAAACCAATTTAATACAAATACTTTTTTAATCTAGAGCCAGTGGAGCATCTGATCTGTTTAGTTCAAGAAAAAAAAAAACTTAAGCACAAAAGTGAAGTTTAGTTTATCTAAGCAGATGAGCTCAGTATTCCTCTGTTTGTGTTTGTGAACACCATCCAATGCAAAGCACAGCATTCATTCTAATAAAATGTTATGTTAAATATCGCCATGCGGCTTGTATGGCATGAATCATATTTAAGCAGAATTTATAAACTTTATTATACATAAACACCAAGCAAAGTCAACACTAATCTGCAGAGACAAAACCATCTCCCTTCAGTGATCCTCTAGAGAAACTCAAAGCAGGAGCCATTTTTCAAACAGTACCAGCAAACTGACTGATCTAAACAAAAACCACCACAAGTGCTGTTGTGTCGGCATCTTTCCTGTGCAGCGAAAACTAAACTTTCACATCCTCCAGGAAGGTCAGCTCTTAGAAAGCATTGAACCCAGGGGGGCAGCACTCGCCCCCTGAACACTGAGCAACATCAAGTAGTTGCAACAACTGTCTGCTAGTGAGCAATATTCCTGAAACAACCAGTGACCAGAAAGAAAGAAGCTAATCTGGTTCATTGATTGGCCACGACTGAAAACAGCTATTTCGCCTTATGTAAACAATTAAGCAAATATAAACTATATAAAAACAAATGCAGTTTTCTAAAGAATTTGTTGCGTATGAGGCAGTGTGATACCAGACATGTCACGCTACAATGTTTGGCTCATCAGTTGGATGGTTTATTCAAAAGGGTTTGGGCAGATTTGCACAAAGATTTTTGCTGCTTAGAAGTGATCAGTTTTCATGTTGCAGATCCTCGTGTCGTTGAGGTCTACAGGGTGGACCCCAGAAACAATGAGTGGAATGTAGGTGACCACACTGCAGCTGAGAGAGAGACAGAAGTCAGTCACTGTCTCGCAAATATACCCCAACACACCAACATGCACAAGCCAACTTTACTATTCAAAAACATGAAAATGGAGCTTAAATAGCACTAAAAAAACAACAAATATCCAGTCAGCACTAAATCCTACTAAATGCGACAACTATTAAAAAGAAAAAAAACACAAAAGAAAATACAAAACGCTCCACTTACAACTGGAACTCTAACTACAGTAAATTTGTTAAATTTCACACATTAAACTCTTAACAAGGTAACCTTTTTATTCTACCTGGCGTTGAAAGAAGCAAAAAAAGTCTCCTCATCCCAACATCAAACAGCTCCAGGATCATTTGTTGCACATTTCAGCCTTAAACTCTGCACGCAAACACACTCAGATGTTGTACAATAGGTTGTCTATTGTTCTCGACCAACAGTGATGTGAGTTTTCTGTAGAGACAAGGTGAGGGTTGCTTCAGCCAACCTTTATACATAAACTAATATTCATCACGTTAGATTTAACAGATTGTTTATCTTCAAAACTATAAACTCCATATTAATAAAAAAATACAATTGCATGATTTACTGTGAATAGTCTGCACTACAAGAATATAACTAAGCAGTAAACAGCTGCTTTAAACCTACACTGACTAAAAGCCTATTTTATATATTTTTTTTAGATAACACAAAATAGACACAGGCTAAACAAGACTAATGTGTGTAGAAAAGACTGCTGAAGACTTCGCTCACTTGCAAACAACTCGTCTTAAAAAACTGTCTCTCAAGGCTATTACAACACACTGGATCACTTCATGCTCGTTTTAAACGAGCCCTAGGAGGAGTTGGAGGCACTAAGAGCATTCAAGTGCATTTAGGGAGGCCTGGGGGAAGAACAGTTTCCCTGCTTCCTTCATTATCCTGCATCAGGGAGGGTTTCTCTCCCCCTCTCTCTCTCTCTGGCACACACAAATAGTAGTTCTGTTTCTACACACCCTTTGTGCCACACAAATCCCCTTCCAATGTCCATACCACTTCACTTAATATGTGATATCATTATGGTAACATGGAGTGCCGCGCTTAATGGGACCAACAGAAGGAGATGGCTAGAACTAAGAGAGGCGATTACCAAGTGCACTGCAGTGAATGCGGATGGTATACGGTGGATGGAACAATGGATAGATTAAGAGATAGAAAAAGGAAGATATGAAAAGGGTAAACACAAAAAAATGCATACAGGACAGAATAAAAACAGGATAAAAAAATTAATTGGATACATGAGAGCCACTTAACAGGTCAAATGATCTCGTTTTTTGCCAAAGTAGATTTAAAAAGAGTTTTAAAGCTTTACATATGACTAAAAAATCTGGAAATTTACATGAACTATTTTTAATTTCTTAAACACACTTATTTGTTTTTCCTTCCTTATTTTAAATGACTGTGTAAAAGGAATCATTTTCAGCTGATGTTTATTTTCTTCTGAATAAATCTGCAGACATGTAGCAACAGATCTCATCCCCACACACACAACAGGTAGGTGTTAACAGTCATAAGCCTCCTGCTTCAGGGTGATTAGTGAAGATCAGAAGTAGGAATGAATCACTTGCTCGCTTTGTGTGGCAGGTGATGGGCATCATGAATGAATGCACCTACCTGTTTTACCTGCAGCAGCTGGGTGGTAATCAGAAGCTGTAAATCCACTTTATTACATGTGCACATGAAAACTAATGAGTATCAAATTATTTTTTTCTCTCATTTGATGTTATTAGAGTAGTCACAATCAGGTGGCAGATTATGCGTATTTATACGATTATGTCTCACACCTCAAATTGAATTACCGATCCAGAAGTACAGAATCTAACTGCAATATACTAATGAAATATATCCCATCACATACATAATTTAAAATAAACTGGACAAATTTTATGTGATAATAAACAGAAAGCTGAACTTGTTAGAGCATCTTCAGCACCATTGACCCAATTTCACCAAATTCTCATAAGTTTTCTTCATCAGATAAATACAGATTATGCATTTTTTTCTCCCTCCCATATCAGACTTACTAGCATGAGCACTATTGACAAAGACTGGAAAAAGCACCTCCCATAATCTTACATATGACCAGAAACATCCTGTTAAACTAACATACGACTAAAAATATAACAAAAAAGGGCAAACTTGAGAAGAACCTTAACGGGGGCATGGGTCTGTCAAATAAGGTCGTGGACTTCCGGGTAATCAAATTCATGAATCTCATATGTTGACATTTAAAATAAACTTACCAATAAATTTTTTCTCTGCAGGGAGATTAGCGTATCACTGCTATCAAGCTAAAAACATGGCAGAACAGGGTAGACTTAAACTTCCTGTGACCTGGAGGGGGGCGGGGTATGACAGGCCTCCTAAAGAGACGGCACCAAAACAAGTCGCTCTGAAGATGCACCTCAGATCAGGGTTATAAGGTGTGTGTGGAGCGAGACACACCTCAGATCAGGGTTATAAGGTGTGTGTGGAGCTAGAATAAGCAGGAATTCAGACCAAAGCATTGCGGTTCTACTTTATACAAACAAATGAATGATTTACCTGTTAAAAGGAAGGATTTAAAAGCATGCTATATCTCCTTTAAGAATAAGCGAGGTAATTTATTTTCTGTAAGTCGCTGAATCTAATAACTTCACGGCTCATTTAGATTTTCTCAGCTTGCAATTTTCATATTTTGATAATAACTTGCTGCAAAAGTGTTCTGTCTAACATTTGTGAATAAAACAACATACTTCAGTTCACCTCAATGTTGCCAAAGTAGCAACTCTAAATGACTTTTCAAGATATTATAATAATGTTCTAAACAGACAGACAGTTGCCATTTCTGTCCGATGAAAGCCTCTGCCTCTTTGTATTACCGACAACATTAAATATCATCCAACTTACTTTCCACCTTAAAATAACCTTTATGACTAAGATGAAATAACTGGTTAATGTAAGTCTGCTTTCTAAATATTATGTAGTCATTACTAAACCACTTGTGAAAGATAAGCAAACACTAAATACACAAATGATCATTCAATTTTTTTAAATAATTCCTCAAAGATCATGATAATAATGGTAATTATTATGATAATTGAAAAGAAAAACCTTTTTTCTCAAATGCAAAGATAATTAAAGACTTTAAGCCTGAAATGTCAGCTGCAACAGTGAAGTGTCTGATGCACTGAAGCAGCTAGTTTGTTTATAGTGCCATATAGTTTATCGTGACTAATGCAAGCTTTACACAAAGTGTGCTAGATTAATTACAGCACACCCCTGAAGTAACACAGGGATGCATGATGACACACATAACACTTCAAATAACTTCCACTGCAGAAAATGACCACAGAAGCATTGACTGATTAATTTCTTACACGGGATTAATTTCTTACACGGGATTAATTTCTTACACGGTTGTTCTTTCAGCAACTCCTTGCCAGGGATTATGTTTGGCAGGACTGATCATCATAAAATGTTAAAACCTGTTAATGATATTCTTCACTGACCCTTCTTTGACCCTGGCTGTTGTTAAGCTTTATGTACTAGAGGCTTATGTACTAGAGGCTACTTAAACATACAAAGCATGTTAAACTAGATGCCCTGGAAAGAGGCCACGATTGGTGTGTCTTAACAGAGCTTCCATACAAAATGCAAAAGCTTGTTAGAACAGATGTTGCAATCAAATGATGCCTTGGTGAAAAGTTTTTCCATGTAAAGTTTTGTGAGTAAAATGTGACCTCTGTAAATTTAATGTGAAAAAAAAGAATTGATTATCTGAATTGGTGCTCTGAAAAAAAAAAAGAGTATCTCTTACCAGCATTTTCTGAGAGGGAGGAGAAGTCCTCTCTGGGGTAGGAGGCAGACGGCTGGATAAACATCCCCTCATCGAATCCCTCTTCTGGCTCTGGTGGAAAGTTGTAGACGAAACGCCGTGTGGTGGTCGGTTTTTTCCTCCGGCCACTTCCAGCTGCAGCATCCGGTGCTTCTCGCTTTATGGCTGCGGGTGCTGCCGCGGTGCCACCTGTGGCGGGCTCGTTCCAGACGAAGACCTGCGTCTGGCCACTTGCCGTCCGGGTGTCATTGGTCTCAGCTGAATCAGAAGAGTTGTCATTGTGGTGGGTCCAGCTTCCAGAAGCTCCAGGGGTCACCAGGGCACAGCCCTCACTCCCAACCACTGTCACCTCTATATCACTGGTCTCTTCCTTCATCCTGCCATTTTCTTCATCTTCCTCCATTGCATCCTTTCCTTGGTTGCAGCTAGCCTTGATTGATAGTTTTGACAGGATGCTGGTCGCCCAAAAGTTGCTCGGTTTCCGGTCCAACCCTCTCTGCCCCTCTTTGGTCACCATTTGCCTCTTGTTGTAGTCCACCACCACTGAATCTGGAGCCTCTTGCTTGATGCTGATATTTAGGGCATCCTTTATAAAAGCTCGACATGACTGCACAACTTCTGTCATTTGGAGGTAACTAGCAACAGACATCACCTCAATGGCATTTTGGCTTGTGAGCAGCAAATTCCCGGAGTAGAGAAAGTCCAGGATCACTGAGAAGCCCTGCACAGCAGCAACATCCAGGTGTGTGACAGTGGCTTGGTCTTGGGCCTCGCTCTTGGTCAGACAATAGAGGGTTTTGAAGTAGCGGCTGCCTGCTACCAGGATGTTCTTGTGTGCGCGGAACACCTGGCCTGATACAACTATGTTCACATCACAGAGGATGCCACTTTTGCGCTGCTTGTCCAACTCTTGAAGAAGCTGGTAACAGTAGGAGTTTTCATTGGGCTTGTTGCGATAGTCTTCCTCTGAGCAGTTAGTGGAGGAGCTGGTGTTGTCCGACGGCCTCACAGTCTCCTTGTAATAGAAAAAAGGAAAAAAGGGGGAGTTATTGCAGAAAAGGCCATTTGCAAACAAACGTAAAACAAAAAGGGGTTTCCTCTTTTCTTCTTCTAAACACTCCGTCTACAGATACAGACCAACACGTTCATCCCTTTGACTTCCCATGTGACACAATAACACCTGCTAAAGATGTGAAACAGGTTTAACAGGCTTTAATAAGGGGGAGAGGAAAGGAACATATTACAAAGTTGTTTTACTCTTAGGCATGGTACTAAACTAACTAAAATAACCAAACTGTTTCCTAAACTTAACTTCAAAAGTCCAGAAAACAGTTAAAAAGCAACTAAATACTTTACAAATTAAAACTTCCCACTCCTGTTAGCATGTCGTCTTTGTTTTAAATAGCTCCAAAGGGTGCTTTTTTATTGTTGTAAGACCGGACAACATGTCCAAACTTGTTGCATTAAAGTACTTTAGGGCGAGTAAAAATAGCTGTATTGGTAGGGTGGCAAAAGTTTGCTCAAAAGCATGCCAAAACAAACAGCGATATCTCAAATAAAAATTAAAAAAAACATACATTGCATTTTTTATAGGCTGCTAAAAAATACCAGAAGATGCTGCTTTGCATTTTTATTTCTTCACCTTTCCAAGGCTACATTAACTACTCAACTGATGGTTACTCTTATGCAGGTATATTCTTTAAGAACAGAGAAAATCCTTACAAGCAGTACAAATAACTGTTACTTTTCCCAAAACCAGTAAAAGACAGCATTTCTTTATGCCTGATTATTTCCAAATTGTTTTGGCAAGACTATAAAATCCCTTAGCTAATCCATTTATCGGGCAGTTATACTATGTTGAGGACCTGAACAGGAGCTGAACAGTGTTCATGCAAACACTGTTGCCTGGGAAGGATGATGGCAAAAGCATGGACCAAGGCAGCAACACATCTCACTCACCGGGGTATCCACCAAGCAAGGGAGGGGGAGTGGGAGGGCAAAAGGGCCAGCATGATATGAAGCAGAACACAGGAGTGTACAGATGCATCCATACTTAATCCCCAATACCATTATAACCCCAGATATACTGGTTTAGGGAAAGCAAAATGGAACAAAACTACATTAAAAAATTAATAGGAAAAAAAACAAATAAATGGAAAATGTGTGTTTCAAGAATTGTAGGAGTCGGTGTTTTATTTGATATTATTCATATAATGCACACAAGCAGGGCATACATTTCTGGCTCATTTTCGAATTGCAGAACAGATGTCCTAATCCAGAATAATTCACATAGCTCGAGCCCTGCATTTTTGACCCCAACCACCACCATCTCTTCCATGCACACACGTGAATAAAGGCACACACAAACACACACAGAAACCAAGCTGCCTACACACACACACAGCTGGGGTTTCAGCTCGAGTAATTCAGATTAAATCCATTTCTCTGAGGTCCCCACCCAGCCCCCACCCACTACCCCTGCTCCCTCCACACTGCAGCTCTTGTCCAGCGCAGCCTGGGCACAGAGGACAGTATAGGGGGGCTTAACATCCTCTGCCACAGCTGGAGGGGGAGAGATGGAGAGACATTGGATGAAATAAAATGAGAGCCAGAAAGCGGCAGAGACGGGGCGGGAGGGGTAGACATGGCTTTGCAGATGACAGAATAGAGGGCGCAAACGCAGAAAATATTAAGAGGCAGGAGAGCTGTACTGTAGCAATCAGATGGAGAAACATGTAAAACAGGACTGATAGAGGTAAGTTGAAAAAGAAGATGAGACGGGACTAGTGTACAGTGTGATACACACAGAAAATACACAAGGCAGAGATTATAGGACCAAAACCTTAAGCACTGTGAAAAAGGATGGAGAGAAAATATGGAGCAGAGGGGACAGAAAGCTAGCATGATAGAGAAGGAATTGTTGGGTCACCCCATTTTAGTCTCTACAATAGCTCGTGTTCTCCCCGAGGCTTATTGTCCACTCACTGTGGGCCTTTGTGAAAAGGCTCTGCACTCACTCTCTTATTACATAGCAGCTCCCACTTGCAAACACAGAATGAAGCCATGGTACATGTGGGTGAGGCTAAGAGCTTGAGGAGAGAGGGAAAAATATACCATGATATTAAACATCAATGCCTTTGGAGACATACAGACATGGTAACCATATAGATACATTAAAGGTCTGGCAGGAATTGGACATGCTCTCGTGTACAATATGTTGCAGGTAAAATACAACCAATGTCAAATTTAATATCAGAAAGAAAAAGAAAAAAACAAGAAAGCTCGAGTAGAAAACAACCATTACTTAATAGGCATTTTAGAATTCTTAGACTCCTTTTGGAAAATCATTCTGACCATTCACCCCACTTCATGCAGCTAATGGAGTCAGGATAGGCCAGCCTAATAGTAGATGAGTTGCTGCATCCTGGCCTCATCAGCAGCATCATCCCTTCTCCAGATGTGCCACGTATGAGCTGAGAGCTTAGAGAACCAGCAGATCAACCCTGCACAGCAGATGCTGAAGGCAAAAAAACTACTTGAGCCAAAAAAGTATGTGGGGACTATATCAACCTCCCCCCGTAATGACGTGGCCAAGTTATTTCAGCCAGAGATGGCATGAGAGGAAGAATAAAAAGGTCTAACGGCGTACAGAAGAGAGAGTGAGGAATCCTTTGATCTAGGTCAAACACGAAAGCTTCAGTTGCCAATAGATTTGATTTAAAGGTGGATTAAACCAATCAAGATGGTCATAAATTCAAGGTTTTGTGTTGCAATGGCTACAGAGTTAAGATAAACTTAATCTTTGTGAAAAGACTACATGTAGAGAATAAACCACAAACCCAAACAAAGCCCCAAGGCCAGCAGACAAATGGCAAACATTCAGACACACCTCTAGCAGATCATGTGATATAACTTGCGTCCCTATGCACCATAATGACCCAATGGAGTCGGTTTTGTTTACCTTTCATGCACACGTTTGCATCCCACCCACTCTTGCCCCCACCCCACCATCAAACCAGTCTCATGACCAGCCCAGCCCCGAGGCCATCTTCACTAGTCTTCTCCTAAATCCACTGCATCCTTCACTTGGCTCGTCTCCCTCCAGCTTACCCAACCCGTCTGTCCCCCCCAACGCTAGAACAATATCGCAGTGTGCATTTTGCCCAAGGTGTGGGAGGGCTGCACCAAGTGTCTCCCTGCCTTCCAACAATGCTAAAGAGCTGGGTGGGGGGGTTACAAGAAGGGTTCTCAGCTAGAAGAATTCCCCCTCTGGCTCCACCCCGGCCATTCCCCTGACCTGTGGCCCCTAATAAACATCCTCCTATCTGCCAGGCACCGGGCTGCAGTGGTTGCCCCCCGTTCTTTATTTGGGAAGATTGGCAAGGAGTATTTTTCACTAAAATTTGTGGTGAAAATAACTTGATGAGGTAATCTGTCACACCCTTAAAGGCTGAACCAGGAGAGGGGAGATGGATTTCTTTGTCCAGTGAATCAAATGTGCAGATATTATCTTATCTTGGAACAAATCTTTGCTTTGCTTGGTTTTGGGGAGCAGCTCAGCAGAGTAATTTATAATGGACAGAAAAAGAAAGCAGAAATGTGATCATGAAGAAAAGACAGGGAGCATGTGGAGAACTGAAACTGGTTTCATGTGACAATTCAACGTATCTTTGAGAGTTATGTTGTAAATGGGACTACAGATATAAAAAAAGACTATGTAGGTGGCCATGACAAGAAACTACTCTGTGACAACTAATGCGAGTTTAAGACATCTTTGATTACCATGAATCATACAAACATCCTCTGTGAAAATAAAAAAAAGTCCTTTAAGAGTAGTAAAGATGATCCTGATAAAATTAGGACAAACATTTTCAAAAGACACTAACAATTAACTATTTTATTCACCTCACATATATGATCTTATATGTCATTTCATAAAACAAATGGCCTGTTTTAGCCTTGTCATAACCTTTTAACAATGAGCAGCATAGGGAGCAATTTGCTCACAAGACAGCATCTAGAGAATTAAGGACAACTGCCCCCTTCTCCAAGGATACCCACATTTACTACAGCTGCCCTGGTGTACTAGAGCTAATTGAGTTAGCTTTAACAAATGCAGCAGAGGCCTGACTAACATCAGGAATGGGTGAATAGAACAAGACGTGGCCTCATAACTTGATTCCCCTTTAATGTACTGCTTCACAACGAAGGATAGCTTACAAGTGTGGTTATTTTTTTCCATTTTCTAGCTGCAGGAAATGTCAAATCTAGACTATAATTATTCTCAAATGGTAATACTGAAAATATTACTGTATATTAAAACTGCAGATTAAAACTATTCCCTAAAAAGCAGGAACTTTATTTTATTTTCCCCGACTGTACACGACCAAATGACTTGGATAACCACAGTGACTGGGGTCCTTGTTGCTAGGGAAAAGATACACCAAGCCCCTAATCCACTCCTGCTCTCCCTACCAATTAGTGATGAGTACAAGTTAGTGGATGACTTTAAGTAATTCTGATTAGCGATTGCGTGTGCAAAGGAAGGAACTAAATGTAGTAGTGAAATCCTCTCCGCTTACAAATTACAGTCAAATAGCAGCCCGCTCTGAATTCTCCTGACAGCTCAGACCATTGTCAGGATAAGAGGCGAGAAGTGGTAAAGTAGGAACAGTAAGTGAATTTGTTGTTTTGGCGTGTTTTTTATTTTCAACACAGAGCTGAGGGGAGGAATGCTCTTTGACACCAAACTGTACAGGTAAATCTGCCCTCCCTGGTTTTATGAGGACACAAAAGAAGCACTACAGAAGTCTTGTCTACACTGTTGTAAAACTAATGAACCAATAAAAAAAGATCTCATAGTTCAATTACAAACTGGCTCAGGTATCCTGATTAAACGACAGTCAATATGCGGCTATTGTCAATAACTTTGTCTCTACCTCAAGCTTTAAGTAACCATGTAATCTTTACATGCTAATGAAATAAAGAAAGGTCATCTCCAATGGGAAAGACCAGCTTTCAGTTTTGAGTAAATAAGATCAGGTCTTAATGACAAGATACAGCTCTAAGTCAGAACATCTGAGCCTAGAAACCTAGGAATACAGATGACAGGCTCATGTGATGCTGCTTTATGCTGTTACTGACACATATTTCACTCATTCAAGCCCATTTAAAGGTCACCTCTGGGCAAGCGACCTGTCAGGTTCCAGGCAACAAGATTTACTCTGCTCTTCTTGTCCAGCCTTGCAAGTGACACCATCTATGGATTTTAGGGGGTCATTCTAGCACAATGCCTCTAATTTAGCTCCCTAAAGAGAGGAGGAGGTGGAGGAGGAAGAAATGCGCCAGAGGTCACCCATGACTGCGAGGCAGCAGAGCAGCATGAAAGGCTGGGGGTTGGGTAGGGGTGCGGTTCCCCAAAGGCTGCCAGGGTCGAGCCCTTGCCATTGTGTGACCTCTGGCAAGCTAGCAATCAAATACTCCTGCTCGTGTAAATGAATAATTTACATCCAAAAAGTATTCTGCAACTCACATACTGTATAACATTTGTAGATTACAGTTCATTTTGTGATGCTTCCTATGAGTCAAGCCTCCAGATAGCTGGCAGGTGTCACACAGGTCTGAGAGTTTAACTTTACTCGAGATGACAGAAATATATAGTTCACCAATTTGATCGGGAATATTTATGTCACACACGCTTATTTGTGGCATTGTTCTGGCAATCTACAAATCCCAAGGTTTGCTGGGGGCGTTTAACTGCTGTCAATACCCTAGCTGAACAGCCCAGCTACAAGCAGCTACAGTAAATCAAGCTAGTTAGCGCAGGTTAGCAAGCTGATGCTAACTAATTAGCCTGGGGAAGGGATTGTGAAGCTTAGGTAAAAGCCTATTTTCGCCTTAGTTGTGTTTCAGAAGTTTTAGGAAACGCTTTTAAAAGCGATAAACGAAGAAAGAAGAAGTGGCATATGGTATGACAGTTGTTTCGCAGGTATTTCTTGTATCATTGTTAAGTAAACGAAAGCAAACAGAACTAACGTTACCTGTTTGGTGGGGTCATTTCTCCCGTGCTCAGAAGACAGGTGATGTCTCAGCAGCAAGGCCCGTTTGTAGTTGCGACTGCCTTTAACAAGCTCGTCGCTGTTTTTAGTGGCAATGTTGTGACACCAAGAACAAGACATGAGTCCCGTCTCCTGGCAAAATTTGAGCCATGGAAATTCTTGCAACCATGAAGCGTGGAATAGTGAGTGTTTTTGAAGTAGCGTCTGCGGTCTCATCTCTACCCCAGATTTCCTGGAACCCGTCTCGCCTCCCCTCGCAGCACTTCCAGGCTCCCGGACGTCAGCGTTGTTGTTAAGACCGTTCCCCGTTGTCCAACTACTCCCCTCCCTGGACCTGTCTTCCCCTTCTACCGAACCAACACGGTGGTCACCGTCCCCGGCTGCCTGGCTCCCCCCTTCCGGGTCCTCTTCTTCCTCCGCTTCGGGTTCCGTGCTATCGCTGACAGACCCAGCGCCTTCCACTCTCTTCTGCGACGGTCCTTTCGCCCCCAGATCCCTGTCCTCTTCTTGATCTGGCCTATTCCCGTTAAAATGTCGGTCTTGACAGGCCGGGGCCTCCCAGCTGTTACAGTTCCCCCCACCGATGCCACTGGAACCCGTTAACCCAGTTGATCCACCTCCTCGGAAAGCCAGCGACCTGCGATTTCTCTCACCGGACATTTTTCGTAATATATATTAGAATCTTCACTTTCTCAAAAGTATCCTCCCTCCGACAAAAATTATTTATTTGTAAACGATTTATTTTTCCGAAAGAGATGGGCTGTCGTCGTGCCTTTTCTCCGCTTGGCCCTCCCGGTGAGAGTATGTAGGTTATGCGGAAATAAATAAAGGTTTTAAACGCATAATGAATTTCAGGGTTCTCGCTGCGTCCGCGCAGGCCCCGCAGAGGTCGAATGGCAACGACTTTCCTCCCCACAATGCACCTCGACCAGGGAGGGGGGGTGGTGGGGGGTTGGGGGAGGGGGGCGGCTTTGAAAGGAAGATGGGGGTGCTGTTGATCACCATGGGGTCTTTTGTGTATGAGGCTGCGCCCATTTTCCGCATGCTTTTCATCTTTTGACTTTGCTTGTTTTCTCAGCCCATAAATGCCGACTTGTGTGCCCCACTTTAACCCTTGTGCTAAACGTTGTCACCATAAAAGTCATATGATATTTCTACAGAAATCCACTTGTATACTGCAGTGTGTCAGCTTACTGGGTGGATATTTTTTTTTTTTTTGACGACACAATATTTATTATATACATTATACTTTAAACAAATCTATTCAAACTAAAAATATGCGTTACAATGTGAGTAAATATACTTTTCATTATAATATGGTCATTTTAATATTTGATTAAGACAAAGACAAGACAAAAATTAAATGTATTCTGTTCTACCATGATTCAGTCAATAATTTGTTCCTACAAGATATATAAAAAAGCAAATAGTGCACATTAGCATGTAACAGTATATTTAAAATATGTCTTTTGTTAAAGGATGGATCTGGAAAATAGTAAGTGGACTGTTTAAAACGTTTAAAATAAATGCATACCAATAAGATTAAGTCGTGTGATTACTGCATCACAAACTTTAAATCACTTTAAAGTTTTTTTCTTTAAAGTTACTACAAGCCAGAGTTGTGACATATCAACACGTTTCTGTTCCGTGTCTTCAAGCTGAGATCCGGCAGATGGCACTCTTTCACAGAAGCGCCATTCTCCTTATCTATGTGTCTGCTTTTTCATGTGTGTTTTAAAGCTGGGGCTTTTATTTGACGGATTTTCAATTAAGGTGCTTTACAGCTTGTGAACAAGAGTGGATTTAACAGATTACAATAAGGTGAAGAGTAACAGGAGAGAATATGCCGCTGTGGTGAGTTCATTCCCAAGGGGGCGCTAAGGCTGATGCAGCTTTACCTCTCAAACGGTTATTACAGTCAGTGAAGTTAGATAGTTCTGTGCAGGGAACAGTACACAGTGTCATTTGCACATCATAGACACTATTCCCTTTTTCTTTAGAGGTTTATTAGTATATGTAGAACTTTAACTAGTTTTTCTTTTCTAAATTTCCGTGTATGAAGTCCAATATGTGCTGCAATTTTTGCAAGTGGAGTTTGGAGGGTGTATGGGTATGTTAAACTGTATATTAGCAACAGTTTCTGGGAGATTTGTTGTAGAGTAGACTTGGGACTATTTTAGGTTATAATTGACTCACTTATCTACATCTGGACTAACACTGGACCATGTTTGAATAAGATACAGGCCTAATTCTGCATTGACTGGTCCAGTTCTGAGTACTGGTCCAGATTAATAAGACCAATTAGACCACGTCATGCATGGGTTTAGTTATTAAATTCATCCGGCGGATTTGTCCCTGGTGGAGCCAGGTAATTTTAGATGGATGGGTTCTTTTTAATCAAGAAATATACTGTATGTATTTTTTAATACAAAGATGTGTTTTAACCTTTGTTTATATAGGTGGCCCCACGTGACTCAGCCAGTCTCATTTATATGAGACCTGTTTGCCTTACCTTGGATGTACATAGAGCTACTAGTTATTAGTTTAGTTATTTCTGGCCTGTGAAATTAAAAACAGCCAAACAATGTGACAAAAAACAAATAAGTATATAATGTATATAAATTAATATAAAATATACTAAATTAGGTACTTTCTGCTGCCACGATAAGCTACATTTTGACAATTTTAGTTGATCCTCTACTCATAAATAAAGCAGTATTTTATATCCTTTTTTGTGTGTTGGGGGGTCTCATAATTGAAGAAAAGACAGGAAAACAACTGCCTCAAATTTGATATTTCTTACGTGGATTTTACATGATCCATAATCCAAAAGAGGAAAACAAACCCTCTATTTATAATATTTGTCTTCTTCTCCAATTTATATTTAGAATCATACCCATTTTTTATTCAATTACTCTGTTTTATGTGTAGTATCTTTTAACTTGCTAAACTAAAGATAATCTGGGTAGTTACTTTAAAAATCAGTATTTATCACAAGTGTCCAGGATTTTAGGATTATACCCTCTATTTAAGACGAAAATTGATATTTAAGTTTGCGTTATGGGGCCAAAAAGCGACGCTTTTAATAACATGCTGTGCATTGTTGATAGTGTAAAACTTGATCCACGTGCTTGCCTCTGTTTATACTGCTGCGTGATGACGTCAGACAGAACCCCACCCCGCACGCTGAGTTGACATGAGGGAACATGAGGGAGAGAGAACAGGAAGACCTACCCCTGCCAAGTGAACTACTTACACACTCTGAGCCTAAAACAACCACAAACTCATTTCAGCCGCACAATGGAGGATGAAGAGAAAGGTAAATAATTTACTAAACTTTATTGTCGTGTCAGTGTCATAACCAGCGCTTTGAATCTATTTTATCTTTCGTGAATGTTAACTATAGTTGCGTTGGGCAGCGTCTAAAGTTTGCTTTGGGGAAATTTTACCATTTTAAATTTAATGAGGTAAGTAATTATCATTTAAAAGAAATAAGTATTGAATTTTATTGTCAACAGACTGCTAACGCAATAAAAATTCAAACGAAGATGCTACATTTCACGGCACAAGTTCCCTTAGTAAAAAGATAAGGAAGTTTATCTGTGTAGAGTTTAAAAAGAGACATACGAGTGTTGATGAAATGTAGTTTAAAGTAATGTCTTTGTCCTAAAAAAACTACAAATGGTCACAGAATTTATGTCGCGAGCTTCTTTGTCGCGAACCGTGGAAAACAAGTGCACGCGCTTTCTTAGCACAGGTGGTATAGTGTGAACACACATACCATAGCTGCTTCATGTGTCCATCCACATGGATACCCCTGTTAAGCAGCTATCAGCTCAATACTTCTCTTCAGCAATGTGCTTGGTCATTGATATTGCTACTCACTCACGTGCGAGTTTGTGTTCAAGACTGACGTTTGGTACAAATATAAAAATATATGTTGGAGTCATTATTTAAAACAACAATATTCAGATAGATTTGTGCGCGGTTCTTAAGGCGCATTACAGAAGGATGTTTGGTAAAGAAGTTCTGTTATTTTTTCCCCCTTCAGCAACAACCGTTTTTACCTCTTTGGTATGTGTAATTTCCTGATGTCTGCGTGTTTCTGTCTTTTTTTGTGTGTAGAAGAGAATTGCATAAAATGCGCGTTGTGTCCAAACTGGGCTGGCAGGTGTATTCAATTACATTTGATTATCTGTTTTTCTTTACAGCAGGTCTAAACAAAAAAGAAAAAGGAGTGATACAGTCTCTGTAGTGCTCTGTTTTGGGACACAGTAGTTGATAAAGCTCAGAATTGCCTTTTGGTTTATGGGTGGATGTTCCTATTTCTGAGAGGCTACTTCTCTGGCTTTAATTCCTCTTTGCTCTGAAGTTTTACTTTGCTTTGCATATGTTTTAAGGATATTGTGTGTACAAATAACATCCTTTCTGGAAAACTGTAAATATCATTTTACCATGTTATGGACTGATATTAATCAGAATATCAGATAAATTACTGAATAGCAAATTTTAATAAAAATGACTGTACCCCCCTCTCCCAAAATACTCTGCATGTGGGGTTGTGTATACAGCCAGCAGAAGTAAATCCACTTCCTACCTGTCACTGCATCACTTTAAATATATCTCTGTTACAACTTGTCCCGTTGCCATGGCCACAGAGAACAGGGTTAATGTTTTTCACCTTCAAATATGGATGCACTCTTACTTTGCTGCATGCAGATATATTTCTCTGAATGTCCCAAATATTTGAGGTTGAAAATTGCGCGTTAAATTGTGTTGGCATACAGTAGATCTCTCCTATTTTTAAAGAAACATAAATCGGTTCAAGCAGTGCACGTATCAGGAGGAGAATGGAGACGGGTTAACAGGCTTTAGCGGTGGAGGGTCAGTGCATATCACGTTACTGCTTCTCAAAGGAGGGCTCGCCTTTTGATTGTGTGTCAAACTCTGCTACATGATATTTTAAGCAACAAGTATCTCTTTCTTTGATTGAGAATTTCTTTGGTAATTGACATTTTTATGTGTTTGTTGCATTTTTCTGGGTCTTCTGCATACTTTGTCCATGTGATTTGCATACTGATAAGATCAGATGTGCTGCTTCCTCACTCATTCTTCTCCAGTTTGTTGAATTTAGGGATGCTTTTTTGCAGTTATGTTAAACTATGTATTGCTTTTATAGTCTGTGTCTGTTGTTTGGATGGTTTGTGATTTCAGTATGTTATATTTTCTGGATGGAAGCTTGTAAATTGAGCTTAAACAAGATGTTCAGAAATGAGTCAGGCTTACCAGCCCATCTTGTTTTTCAACTCGTCTAATAAGATTGATCATGAGCAGTGGTCAACAATTTTGTCTTATTGAATTTCTGAGATGCACAACTGACTGCTTTCAGCTGTCAGAGGAAATCTCTCACAGATGACATTTCCTCAGCAATGTACAGCCGAATTTGTTTGAGCAAGAAATTAGTTTAGAAGAAGAGAAATCATACCCAGCATGTTTTTGTTTGTTTTCGTGTATAAGGGATTTCATGGTAGATTCTAGTGAAGTTCAGCATTTTGATGTACAAGTTGTCACAATCCCGACTAAACAAGAGATAGTAAAATAAAAAAAGGCTTATTTATCCTTGTTTGAAGCCTGATTTAAGCTTTAATTCTGTTTACTGTTAGGTAATGCAGTATCTATGTAGCGATCATAACCGTAAAGTTTGAAACTTTTTGGGGAATTGTGAAAAAGTGGCACACCTGCTGCAAAAACACATGCAGATTTGTTTTCTGTTCTGACAGATTACCCACTACTAAAGTACATACATTAAATATGATTTTGTTGTTTATGCCAGATGATGTTATGGATTGGATGATGATTTGTTAGAAGCTGTTTAGAGATGTTTGTGTACCAAAGCTATAATTCATCTAGCAGTACTTCAGTACTTGTAGCATCATGTTTTTTTAAAAGGAGGAGTTGATGTTTTATAAGTAATTACTTAAGTTATCACCTAATGATTGAAAATGCAACATACAAGATTTTCCTTGCTTTATAATGTAGCATTGGAGCAATGTAATGATGGCATCTTTGCAATGTTTCTTACTACTGTACAGTATTAAGATTCTCTGGATAAAGACTGTCAGAAGCCTTTTCATTCATTTGCTTTCGGTACAGCTGTCTGGAGAATTTTTCATGAACCTGTGAGATTTTGCGGAGCAGTGCTCTCACCAGTTCAACAACCCCCATATCCCACAGACCCCTTCCAACATGACACAGTAACTTCAGGTTACTCTGGTAGCTGGAGCACAGTGTGAAGCTTATTGTCCTATTGTCTACTTCCTGTCCATAGAAAATGTTTTCTATCAGCAGCGCTCGATGGTAATAAACTAGAACAATCAAAACCAAACACATTGTGTTTAGGTGTAGCCCAGTGATCCAGAAAGACTGGAATTCCAAGTCACGCTTCTTCTTTAAGGTCTCTGTATGATCTCACATTAGTAAAGATCATTTTTCAGTACATGCTGAATAGTTTTTACTTTCTCCCAAATTTAGTTTCTCCAGTTTTTTAAATGATCTAATGTTCAAACTAGAGAGTAAAACTAGTGACAACCTGTGATTAACTTTTACTGATACTGTTGTCCCAAGCTTGACCCCTACTGTGATGTGATTGATACAAAGCAGATCCTGCCATACAAAATGTTGTGTGTGTGTGTGAGAAGAATGTTTTGTTTGCTGCTGTCTTTCATGCATTTTTATATTTATAGTGTAGATAGAGTTAGATGAAGGGCAAGTAAGAATTGTTAATATCAACACTTTTTTCCAGGACAGTGTTATGTAAGAATAAAAATGTCAGTGAGACTATCTCCACTTGAGGGCCCCCTCCTAAACACAAGATATCAATTGTGTGTCTTCATCACATTGAATATCTGAGATTTCAGCAGTGAGAACATGGCATGGCTTGGCGTGGATAAGGTGCATCTCACAGGCCAAGACATTTGCATGACTTTGTATAGTAAAGCGTTTGAGACTTTCTGCATACATGTGCACTTTGCAGGGCCGGAGTGGAACCAGTTTTCTGCCTGGAGATTTATATCTAAGACCAGCCAACCTCCTTTTGACGTGGAATAAATTGGATTATGAAATAATATTTTTACGCCTTACAATACTGCAGTTTTTTGTGAAAAAAAACATTAAATGACAATTTTTTTTTATTAATGCACTAGATTACAAAAACATTTGACTAAAATTATTATCTATGCTCTCATACCTTCCTTTTATGAAAAGACCTGCTGCAGATGCAAAAGCTAAACACACACAAACCATGTAGAGAGGCTATTTGTTAGTTTTTTTATGACTAAGTAAATTTTAAATGTGAGATTATTAGGGACTTATTACTTCATACTGAATGCATGAAGTTATGTAATATTTTCTTATTTAATACCTTATTTCATAATATTTATTACTACACGTTTAAACAAACAGGAAGCCTCCACCTGAAGGTTGCAGGAGTTTCTGTTGTTTCAACATCAACAATTAATCTTTATAGAGCACTTTTCATATTAAAAACATAGCACAAAGTGCTTTACCCATGTCATTGCCAGCATACATACACACAGTTACTACACAACCACAGTTAATAAAAAGGAAAAAATGAATAAACTCCTTGTGGCTGCATACAGAGGCTCTAAAGCCAGGAAACACCCACTCAAAGGGTCGCCTGCACCCAGTACCACTTATGACTTGAGGCCAGAACATCTCCATCCAGGCAGCAACCTCTCAGTGAAGCACTGCAACTGCCCCCTGCCACCCTTAGATCAAGCAGAAGCCCCCATAAGATGGAGACGTGCTAGCCGGAACCAATAGCAGCCCCCAGTTCAGGCATCCCCCACTGAGGATCCACAGGCAGGGGCCACAGAATTGGAAAGATGCCTCGCCGTAGGTTCTAGTTTTAACTTTGGGGATTATTAACAGGCCAGTGCCAGAAGATCTCAGGATTTGCAAGGGCTCATAAGGTAAAAGCAATTCTGAAAGATAAGATCTTACTCTATGCTGAATGCATGAGTACGATGCATTAAGGCATTTAAAAACCATTAAAAGAACCTTTAAAATCAATCTTAAAACACAACACAAAAACTTAAACCAGCAGACAGACACCTCCCCAAAACCCAGTGACAATACTGCACATCTCCACGTTGTTTCCCCTCTGGACTGGACTGTACCTGCCTGCAGCTTCAAAGAACTCAGGAATGTCTGTCTCCGTCCTGTAGCATCTGTTATGCTCCTTTAATGTCTCCTCATCATAACTTCATCACCTCTGTTTCTGTCATGATTTTCTGATATTTAAGGAGGTTTGTTGCCTTCACACACATCAATCTGCACATCTTTGCTGTCTGAGGGTCTGTAACATTTCCATCATCGCTGCATGTCGGACTGATTAACTCAGCACAACTCTGCACCTTGTATGTATATGATTGCAGTGACTATTTCAACCACTTGGAAAAAAGTCTTGATTGGATACTCATGTACAGTATCTGTGTCCCATCCATCCATTCTTATTGTTTTCCCATAATGCAAGTCTCATGGGAACTTTGTGGGCCCAGTTGATGCCTCCTCAGTCATTCATGTCTCATGATTCTTGTTTTAGGCTAACCATATGACAGGCTATGCTTTGAATAGTAGGGTAATTGATCTCATGCTGTTCTTTATTAACCACTTTAAAGTGGATGTTGCTTCTGGTTACAGTCTGTGTGGACTGATACTATTGACAATTTATTGTGTTCTTATCTGTTTAATTATTGAGGTAAATGAATCAATACAAAAACATGCTCATATCAGGAGGAAAAATTGGCTGATTTGTAGCTTTGATTTCTGTCTTTTGTAGTAATTTGTTCAATTCTAGTGGGCCCTTGCTTAACAAGTTTCACATGAATGAGTAGTTCCACTGGTCAGGAGGGCGATGAACTGGAATAAGTGTCAAGCTGTTTATGTTGTATGTGCGTTTCATTAATATGGTACACATTAATTGCAAGATTTTACTAAAAAGTTAGCTAAACTTATCAGTTTTTTAATTTTGTATGTGGTGGATAATTCGTAAAAGATTTTCATTATTAGAAATGGACTATTTAATCTTGGCAGCTACAAGACATGCATTCGTTATGAACAGACTGGGATATGCATGTGAAATGACATTAGGTCGTCACAACTTCAATAAATAAATGAATGTTATTTGTCTTCTCCATTCTGATCTTATGACCTGCTTACATTGGTACCAGCTAAAACTTTCACATTTTTCTTCAAAGTTTGAATATCTATATGAAACACTTTGAACATCAGCACATTTTTATGTAAGATATAACTGTGTGTAAATGCTTTAGATCATGAAAGGGTGGAGATGAATGCATCTGATTTTCAGAAGTGCAAGGACTACCGATCTAGCACCGGGTATTCTAACTAAATGACAAAAATAAGATTTACATGCACAGATGTCTTCCTCGTGGTTGTTTGGGAAAGGGATTTCAGGAATTTCAAAGAAACTGGAGCTTGGTGTGTGTGTGTGTGTGCGTGTGATTTTAATTTAGATTTTATTTATGAAAAAAACCCTCATATTACCATATGTCCTCTGATCTTATTACAAGCAGACAGCTCTAATAAACAGGTTCACACCTTGATGTTGAATTACTTCCCCACGTGTGGTCTAAATGTTGTGACTGGATTTTCTATTTTACCTGCTTTAGATGGAAATAAACACATTTGTTGGGCTTTTTTGCATCTTATCCATACAAAAATACATCCCTGTTCATTTTCCATTGTTCCTCTTTGGTACTTAGTGACAAACATGGTGTACCTTAACATGCATGATGCCCGCATCATGGAATTAGTCGAGCGATCTCACTGGTTAGAGCGGTGTCGTCTGTGACGATGGCGTTCCTTTGCATACTGTTTGTTTTACTTCTGTTCTTTCACACATTAATATCAATGCAGACTGAAGCTATGCCAGCCCCGGTATAAAGCTGTATGTGCAAATGCCTTCAGTTAATTGTTAGCCTTTGCTGTAAATGCAGATTTGATTACAAACATTTCAATATGCAAATGTGTTATGTAATGAATGTTTATATGTAAGAAGATCAAATAAATATTTGTAGCGTTGAAGAACGTGGCATGAGTTCATCTCTGCTGATAAAAATCATATACACTAAAGCCTTTAATCCCCAACCGTTCTAGTGGTTCAAAGGTGGGTCATCCGCAACATGGCTTTGCACAAACGTGGTGTGTTTTTATGAGTGCACATGCGACGCATAGCTGAAATTTTTGTGATGTTATTAATGCAAAACATTTTATAAGAATACCATGGCAGATACAATCAATGCCCACAGCATTTCCCAACTATAAAGCATCCTGATAATTCACATCAATATTTTGCAGATAAAATAAAAGTCCCTTTTTTTTTTCTTTACTGATGACAATCAAGTCTATGAAAACATTTAGCCTCCTTTTAAACAGTTTTCAACATGTTTTGACGGGCACCACTGCATAGACCCAACGCTTTGGATCTGTGCTCACAGCTGCTTTCTTCATGTTACAATGATTAGCTTTAAATGTTGCTATCTGTGCTAACAAACAGTAGACATAATTTGTCGGCATTAAAAAATCGGCAAAGTAAAATAAAGAGAACATGTTATACTTCCCAAAAGATTAGTAAAATCTTCCCAAACAAGCTTGGAAGTTGGATGATGAATGGGATGTAAGATTGTTGGTAATATGATGACTAAATGCTGCTGCAAGTATCATCGATGACATTCCTTAGTTATTGGAAGGCATTATAGCTCTACTCTGTCTGATCATTTCTTATATCCACGTATCTGCGGCAATCCAATGCCAGCAACAAACTGAGTCAAAACATTTATTTAGCTGTTTGTTTTTAGGTATTTCTGGACACCTTGCATATTAGCATAGCAAAATAATTTAACCTTAAGGTTTTATTCTCTTTGACAAAGATGAGCTTGGAATTTGTCTCCCATAGCGCTTCAGTGCTGCCAGCATAGGGCCTCTCCTTGTTTCTTAATGCAAGGCATTTCCTGGAAAAAATCAGCACAAACGTGCTTGTCTGACTCCTCAGAAAGGAAGAATGTTTGTGGAGGTGGATTGAAGGAACTTGCAATGCGGCTCGCAGAACTAGCCACTGTAAGACAGTTAGATTAGTTTTATTCAGAGTACTCTGAATTTATTTTAACTTTGTTTGAACTAATAGTAACTTTGTTGATGTTTGTGACCCTGCATCTCTTCCTTTTTAATGGGCATTGTACATCCTGTCTTTATTTGGGTTGCTGCTAATGTGTCAGAGTTAATCAGATACTTTTTGGACTTTTTAGGCTCCCTCAATCCTAGGATACCTGTTTTCACCTGGCCTCACAGTTGTTTTATAAGTTATGTTACTTGGCTGCATCCGGTCACAAAGCTAACCAAGTCTGAAAATGTCGAGTCATATTCTGAAATAACCAGAATAAGTGATTACTTTATTCTAGCATTGAAAGTCCCAGCAAGTGTTAAAGAACATTGAGTTTTGCTGCTTATGTGCTTTAATGTTGTTTCCTAATCATTGTCCTTGTGTATCTGCCCTGCATGTTTCTGAAGTAACCCTACTTTAACACACCTGAAATAAATGAATGGCTAGTTAACAGGCTTGCAAAGATCAGAGGCTCATTATTGTGAATCAGGTGTGTTGGAGTATATGTGTGTACATGCAGGGCAGGACGATTTGAAGACCTGGATTAGTGAAACACTGCTTTAATCTATCTTTGTACATATCATTTCTCCACCCTAAACCTTAAACACAATCTGATTTTTGTTTTCTGCCCCTTTATTTTGGACACTAGAAAGCAAAATGTTACACAATGAATATGTTGACATATAACACAATAATAAATTATAAATATACCAAAAAAATGTACTTTTTATATTTAAAGAGTTAAAAACAGATCTTTATATTCAAAAATGGGACTTTCTGTATCACTTCTCACTTCAAAGAATAATATAGTGTGACACAACTACACAAATATATTCTTTATTTGTTGAGATTTTTTTGTGTATTTTCTGTCCAGTCAATTTTTTTTCTCCATTTTGAAATACAGTTTTGTAATACCTAGTACAGTAAATATCTTTGTGGCTCAGCAGCAATAACTATACTAGCTTGTATGAACATGCAGGGGGACTTGTGTGTTTGTTCATCTTACCACACAGAGCACTTTCTGTACTATACACACAATACACAGTGTGGCCTCCAGCATCTTCTTTCTATTCTAGCTGACTAGCATTACTTCTGCTCCAAGCTGGACTGGCCGGCCTGGATTAGCGCTTTGCTGTAATCTGGGACACTGCAGATTATGCATTTCATCTAATGCCTACCCGACACACACACACATCACATGACCTTCCCACACACACATAGAGCCTCTCCTATTTTCTATGACTGACAGAGTAAGGGAAGAGTTGGCAGAGACACATGAGTGTGTTGAAACCAGAGTCATGCAATGCGGCTTGCAGCACTAGCCACTGTTAGCACATGTGCTACTTGTGGCAAGCATCTGAACACGGGCGGCAGGGATTGCGCAAATGGATGTTGGAAGGATGGACTGATAATTGACCTTTGGGATTACAGTGAAAAGAAAAAGGGCGTGTATGTGTGTGCTGCAACATCTGCTTGAGTGGGCAGGTAACTTATTAACAGCCAGATATGAGTTGAAGGTTTACAACACCTTGACTTGCTGAAGAAGTGAATAATGAAATTGTTGTGTTGTTTTAGTTTCACTCTAACCTTCTGACTACAAAAAAGTCAATATAAAACCTCCTTACATCTTCCTCTCCATCACATAATCAAGAGTCCAGAGTGCTGTAAACAAGGACACGCAGAAACAGTCAGCACGCGGCTGGATCACATGAAGACAATCAGCACTTGGGCAGCTTTGCTGAGGTAGTTTGGTGGCAAGAAGGTGCTTGTTGCTCTGACTAACGGCACACAGCAAGCTGTAAATATGGAGCCTCTGGAGGAATACCACTCTCCATTTGACTTTGAACAAGGAGTCAACGCCAGCTATCTTTTCCTCTCTCCAGCCTACGGCGACACACCACCCAGCTCACCAGCTGTAAAAACCAGAGGTAATCACAAGGAGGAAAGGGAGAGGCCGGGTGCAGGATGTGTTTATGTGTGTGTATCTGTGTGCTGAACACAGACAAAAATGGCTTTGGTCCAATGAACGGGAAGAATTTGGGGGAACACAAATTGTAAAGGGGAGGGGACAAATGATAGTTGCTGGTGTGAGTAACGGCTATCTATGCCCATTTTTGTTTCATCAGTTTTCAGACATGAAAACGTGATTTTCTGCTTATCTTCTGTTATATGGTGTGATATTTAGTACTTTCAGGTGTCTACCGCTCTGATCACAAGTGGATCATTTCCAAAACTAACTGTACTTGACTGTCTTCAAACTAAACATAGCTGTGTGTGTGTGTGTGTGTGTGCGTGTGTGTGTGTGTGTGTGTGTGTGTGTGTGTTTGGGGAGGGGTGGCGTTGTTCCGAAGTGAGAAGTTATGGATATTTTATGTAAGGAATCATTGCCTGTTCCTCACTAACTCCAGAAACTTCTCCCCATTCACAGCTCTTACATAAAGCAGGGGTTCACCAGGCATTACGTCTGTGTTTATAAAATTAGCTCAAACATTTTGGAAGTTTTGTAAAACTACACAGAAGGTTTTGTCCCTGTATGGAGGTGGAATATAGTGTTTTGGAGAGCTCATGGAGCAAAGGACGATCTGTCCATCAGTTTGATGGACCCCCCCAAAGTTATGCAGTGAAATGCTCATTTGTACATCTTTTTTCTGCATGGAGCCTGTAAATATGCAATGAAGATAGAATTACTGAGTGATGATGTGTGTTTACTCTACATGAACCATTTAAAGACAATGCACTGTATGTGTACCTCGTAATAAGCAGTTATAACTGGTAAGGGACTGACGTTTGCACGTCTGCATCATCAGAGGTGGTTTCAAATTAAACAACGTGATAGAGAATTTAATATTATTTCATTAATATATGATCCCTTCTTCTGTTTTCTCTTAAATGATTTGTCACTGATTCTCACTTCTCTCATGCAATACTCTGATGTGTAGATATTTGCACACATATTCTACATGATTCCAAAGCTGATGAAGAACTAAACTGAGCTTTTAGTTCCAGATTGTTTTCTTCAACAGTCAGATGTTGGTGTGTGAGGTGAAGAGGGGTTTGGATTTTAGATATGTTAGGTGAGATTAGGAGAATGGATTTTTTTTCTGACATGTACAACATGTGACATGAAATCATTATTAGGCATTTGTACAAGGGAAAACGAGTGTGTGTGTGTGTGTGTGTGTAGGGAGGCCACATTCAAACATGATGGTTATGAAACTTTTTTAAATTAAGCTTAAGATTCTTAAGATGGATGTCTTGAAAAGAAAATGAAACATGTTCCATTTGAAGCTGAAGATGGTTAGCCTAATTTAGCATAAATGTTGGAAATGATGAGCCTTATTCTGTTTCCATCAAAATGTATTAATGAGTAGGATAAAAAACTCTCCCACAATGCAGTGCAACAGATCTTTAAAATGTCAGCTAGCTTTTGTGTGGGTTTTGCTGCTTTTTGTGGTTGGTTGGTGGTTGAGTCCATAGACAACAATTAAATTGAATAGGTCTGATCATACTGAGATTACACTTTAGTCCTTCAAAGAAAAGCTACTCATCCTTCCACCTCTGTTCATCTTTACTCTGCAAAGGAGTTAAAAGCGTGAACACAAATCCACGAGTGTCTAATGTGTGTTGTAATGTCACTCTGGTTTTTCTGCCCACACAGATTTCATTGTGAGATTTCAGATTAATTCCTTCAGACATCACCGCCCTGCATCAGCATGGCGACTGGAGATGATTGTAGCCTCTTTTGGTGGTGGTTTCAATAACGGCAGCATTTTCAGGAGCACACCTCCCCTGTTTTACTCGGCTGTTACTTCAATTTCTTCCCGGTCCAGAACATATTCATCTGCTGTGACTGGCAGATCCAAACACACACACCCTCTTGTCTTGTTACTATCTGAACCTAAAGTTCCTAGTAAGCACAGCTCTGCCAGACATTTCAACATCAGAGAATATGTACAGTATGTACTGCTTAAAGTTAAAGTTTGTGATGCAAGATTATGAAGCATTTCTTCTTTTCATACATATATTTTTCAGATATTTATTTACCATTCTTTCTCCTCCTCATCCTCCAGAGGAGCAGTCGGGTAGTAACCAACCTCAGCCTGCCTGCTCATGCCACCGGTTTAAGCATGGTCGTGTGCATGTCTTTTGAAAATATCACTTTGATCAGCTCTTGTTGTCTCAAAGGGACCTGTGACTTCCCAAGTAAGGAGTGGTCATGTATTTTCCTCTGTACCTATCAGGTTCCCAGGACCATCCAGACACAATGCCAGAGATGGGAGAAGATGCAGTGACCTCCGTCAGTCCATCTTCAGCCCCCGTCATGACAGAGGAGGAGCGTCAGGAGCTTCAAGAGGAGTTGGACAAGGTCAGAAGGGATCAGGATTAAAGAGGATAAACATCAAAAGTTGGGTCGGTGTAAAGACGGGGGTCCCTGCAAAAGGGGAGAATAGTAGGACAGAATATGAGCATTCATGTTTCATTGTCTTCATTGACTGTATACACAGCTCTCATGCCTGACTTTGTCCTCTAGTTACTGTACCTGTAACAGGAGAGGACAAACTACAGGCTTTACGATGTACAGCTGTATATATTAACATTTTGTACCCATATTACATCATTTAAAGGAAAATTTAAACGATGGAGCATTAAGCTAAAACATTATGCAGACACCTTTTGTGATATAATATTTTTGCCCGCATGTCACTTTCCTTCATGATGATTCCTGGGAAACTAATATACTTCATGTTCTCCATGTCTTTTCCCATAAATCAATAATTCTGTTATGTTTTTGTTTTGCTTGTTTGCATACATTCAGGTTGAAGATGAGATCCAAACGCTGACCCAGGTTTTGGCCGCCAAAGAGAAGCAGCTGGCAGAGATTAAGAGGAAGCTAGGCATCACACCTCTCAATGAGCTGAAACAGAACATCACCAAAACCTGGCAGGAGGTCACCACCTCCACTGCGTAAGCACCCATCACTGAACTTTTACTGACTTGTTATGATGCCTGTCAGGCTTTTATCTTTCCATTTTACCAGTTGAGCTCTCTGTAAGACGCAATTTAAAATGGTGCACTTTTTTTATTTAACTTTTCATTCAGTGTATCCATCACGGTTCTGTGGTTTTATTTTAGTATGGGAACATTATACTTTGCTGTCTGTACTACTAAGAGAGCTCTTGTCCGGTTGCCTCTGGCATATGGAAACTTTTTGTGCAGATATATATGAGAGGAAATGAACAGCCTTCTGATGTCAGGCAGTATGAAAATAATACATTAAAGTTCAGTTCTAACCTTGATGTCTCTTTCCAGTCGTTGATCCTTCAGTCAGTTTTTATCACACTCATATCCTCTCTGTTTGTAGCCTCTCACTCCTCGCTCTGTGTTTCAGCTACAGGAGGACATCTGAAACTCTGTCTCAAGCTAGTCTGAAAGCTACAGCTGCCTTCTCCAACATGGGCTCAGTCATCAGCAGGAAATTTGAGGATGTCAGGTGAGTCCGATGACACCAGCACAACAAGTCGACATGCAAATGTAAAATTTAGTTATAATAGAAACACTTTAGGTTGTGTTGCTCCAACTGTTACAATCAGATAAATATTTAGAAATCCTCATTCTGCTTTCATGATTTACTGATGCAACTATTAAGATGCTTAAATGGCAAAATGCTCCTGCTTGTTTCCTCCTGTGAGTAGAAACGGGAAGGCAACCAGTAAAATTCATGAAACAGGTCCCACATGTGTGAGCAGCAGTGAGCTTTAGATCTCTTAAAGTCCAAAAATGTGTCTTTTCTTTTTTGTGCTTTAGTTGAAAATTTAGAGGCTGGTTCTTAACAAATTACGTTCAGAAGTGATCAACATTTTGATGTACACACACTACTAGTTACCGAATACATCAGTGTTTGGCCTCTGCAGATTTTTCCCTTTATCTAATATTTATGTTTAGCCAAAGCGCCTTGCCTGTTATGACTAACAACAATCAATCATTAATGGAAATAAGAGGTTCTTTACTGTCCGTCTAAATCATCTTTCTTGTAAGGGTGCAGTGATGAGTGCGTCTTCGGATAATGTCCAAATTCTTTCCAATTGTCCACTTAAACTTTGCATGTTGGCAGGTTTCGTATGTTTTATGTGATTTATGAAACTTGCTGAATTGAATTATAGTAGTGCTGAATGTGCAACTCTGTATCCTTCATTTAGTTTTATGTGTTGAGAGAAGATGCAAAAATGTTCCCAAAATGTTGGGACACTAGTAAAATCTGAATGAAAACAAGATGCACCGATCTCTGATCCTCTGGATTAAACTGAGAATGAGCTGACATGTTTTATTGCTGTTTGGAAAGTGCATTTGGGACATTGTGCCTTTGACATGTTTCAAAATGAGTCAAAGGCACGTTTTGGATGATCTTATTATTGAAGTCTCTTCACAGACTTTGCTCGAGTCCATATTGTATTAAAGCCCCTAGAAGACCGCTACCCATCGGATCTTGTTAAAATCAGTTTTTATTTGTTTAGCTTGTAAATGTTTAACTTCCATCCATCCTTTCTCTGTCTTGGTTTAATCGAATTCAGGGCCACTGAGTAAATTTTAACTAACATAAGACGATTCAGCAGCAAACTGTTTGCTGACGTAGATTTTCCTGAGTCTGCAAATATTATGACAGAGATGCATCTGCTCCTGCAGTTCTTCTGCTTTCAGCTTTTATCTCACCAAATCTTTTCTTATTTTGAAAATCTCCATTATGATGCGGAGTTGTTGGAGACCAGCCAAACGTGTTACAAAGCCTTTCGTCCCAGCTGGATGGAGACGTGTTGCTGGCGTGAATTTCAGTCTGAGCTTACATTAAAACATCAACGTGCTACTGTAGCTGTGTTGATGTGTACAATTTTACAAATCATTTTGTTCTAGCGGGGTTGCACCCCCATTATAAATCTGCCTCCAGCTAACAAACTAAATATACCATTTCAGATGTAACTGTTCTTTCAGTATGGCAAAGCCTTCAGTGGTTTAATTAATCCCTGATGATTAAAAACAGCCAAAAACTGCCTGTTCAATTTGAGATCCATCTCTCGTCAATCCCCCTCAGGTCTTAAGCCGTCTTCTTTCTTGTCATCCTCCCCCTTTCTGGATTATTGAGCTGCAAACAAGATTATTAGCCCCCCGTCAAAGCTTCTGTGTGCTGAGAAACGCAGCCTCACAGATGAGCCTGAGCTAAGTACGGGTTTGTTTTTTTTTTTGTTTGGGGGGGTTTAGGATGGTCAAAGGGTATTTAGTGTTTTTAATGACCAAACATTAACCCTTAATACAGTAGATTAGCACATATCCTCTGTAATGATACACAATACAGTTATGTTTTCTGCTGTCTCTTCTCTAACGCCAGCTTGTTTTTCTCCACAATGCTTCGGATAGCTTACACTCTATACAGCACTCTGCTAGTATGCCTGTCATAAGGTAAGATAAGTTTGTGTTGTGACCGGTGCAGAACGGCGCCCATATTTTGATTTAAGCACGGGGCAACGCTACGTTGAAAAAGAGCATAGCAGCTTTTTGTGTTCTAGATGACATAAGTGTGATGTGAGTGTTACTTGAGGATACCAACAGTGAGCGCTATCGGCTGCGCTGCAGTTGTAATAATCTCACTCAGCCAGGCTGTCAAGCTTCCCAAGATCTAGCAAAAATCTAAAAAGAGATAAAAGTAGAGGCAGCTTGGAGTGGCTGTGAACAGGGTAGCACCCGCCTTCAGAAGCCCAAACGTTTCCTTAACGTAGAAGCCAAAGTGTCCTGAGCAGGTCGCTGATTTACATTAGTTTGTGTTCAATAAAAAGTATTGGCAAATGCCCCCCACCCTCCTCCCAGTGAAGGAGAAGTGAACGGGCACTTTAGGAAACTCAAGTCTGTGATTGTGTCACCCACCTTTTTATTTTTCTCCTTTTACAGGAATGCACCACCTTTCAAGTCATTAGAGGAGAAAGTGGAGACACTGAAGGTAACGTATCAGTAAAGTGTGCCTGCAGGCAGCGCTTTGGATTGTGTGCGCATGCTGCTGCATGATTACTGCAACTCCTCAGCTTTTCTGCACATTTATTTTCATCATGCTTAACTCTGACTTTAACTTCAGACGTCTTGAGCATCAGTGTAGCTTGGTGATGCATTCAGGCTGCACTATCTTCAAAGTTCTGCTAATTGATTTGTGTTATAGCAATCAATTTAAAGACTACCTGATATTAGTTAAAGCAAGTTTATTTGTACAAGGACATGAAGACCAGGGAATAGATCTTATAATATACAAATCGCAGCGTTTGCCACAAGAGGCAGAATGCTGCCGTGTTATGAGCTCAGTAATACGGCTGTTTATTTTCCAGTCTGCTTTGATTGACCTTTTTTCCATATGCGTGGGTAAAAAAACTAAATAATTCAATCATTTTTCCACATTTTTTTCTTTTCTGCTTCAGACCAAGATAACTCCATCATCCACCAGCGATCCTGGCAACCAGGACGGCGGCAGTCCTGCGAGCGAGTCTTTGATCAACCAGGCTGAGGATTCTCCCACCCCTGACCCGCTGATGCACTGAGGCCACCCTCACTCCATCCCTGACCTCCTTCCCCACTTGACCCTCTAACCTTTGGCCATCAGCCCCTCCCCGTCTTTTCACTCTCTGAACTCTTATGCGCTACTTTCCATTTATTGGAAACAACTTTGCTACAAGGCTTCCCTGTGATCTAATAGTCTCCTTTTCTTTCACACGTTTGCTTACTTATTAACTTGTGTGGAAGCTAAAAGGTGGGATGGGTTCAGGCACGTGTTTTTGTGCTGGTTCTGTACATGAAATGTGTTTGGGATCGTTGTGGGAGAAACCTTCCCTGCCGTGTGGTTTTTCTGTCTTTTTTTTTTCCTCACACTCTTTATTTCTCTGCCTTTGTCTCACCAGCAAAGATTAGATGCCAAACTTTCTCTAGTTTTTTTCCTAATGATCACATTAGAGTTGAACATTGAACAATGTTTACTTAAAGAGATTTATTGGTGGAGGATTTAGTTTTTTCTGTGCGAGCCGGGTAGTTACTGGTCCTACATTATAAGTTGGTGTTATTGTTTTTGGGGTTGTTCTTGTTTACTGTGGGTTACCTTTAAAGGGCCAAGCTGTTCTATTTCCACCATGCTTGGTTTCAAAACGGCACAGTATCGTACAGGAGTCGTAACACTGTCCATACAAAGAGCTTTTTCTTTCATTTAGTGAGTGTATGACCCCATGTTGTTGCTTAGCTGTGCTTCAGTGTCATTTATACAGACTTAAAAGTAGGAACACATTAAGAATTAAACCCACCCCATGTAGTGAGAAAATGATGTCCACGCTACACACAGCGACAGGAAACAGCCAAGATCAGCAGAACAGTCAGAGCAAACACAACGTCAGTGTTCAGCCTTGACCTGCGATGAGTGTGAAATAAATGTCTTCCACAGCTTGCCAAAGTCAATATTTAAACACCCATTCATTGTTTCTGTGAGAGAAGTGACACCTACCCCCCTAACACACACACACATGGTGTAGTGTGCTTACACACAGTCCAGTCTTTTACCAAATATGCTTTCTCTATAGTGTATTTTTGTTTTGTTTTTTTCATGGAAATTAAATTATTAAAAATGGCTTGTTTATGATGTTGCAGACTGCAGGACTACATGTAACCCCTGCAGAAAATGCTGCTTTCCCATCGATTAAACACATTTTCTCCATCATTTAACAGATCAGCATCATCTCCCGTGGTTTTGAGCTGATTCTGTTCTGCTTACATTTCTTATATCCTAAAAACTATTTAACTCATGAACAATTACCCTCATCAGACGCCATTTTTCTGACTAACATGCACAGGTCCACTGATGAGTAGTAGTTAACAGAGCCTGTTTGAACATAAGTCGAGAAGTCCAAACACTTGAACTAGCCTGGTACAAGTCTTCCCCTGCTGGTGGACGAGCGGTACAGCATGAATGTGAATCTGCATCCACTCTGAACTACACTGATGCAGACTGTGGATCGGGCTCTTCATTATTGTTACTAAAGTACCTACTGTCTTTCAGCCGTGACCCACCTCACAGAGAGAACTGCAGCATTTTATCTCGGGCATGAAGACGCGTATTTAGCACCCACATAATTTGTTCTGTAAGCTGTTTTTGTTCTAAGCACCACAGTGAAAATGTGCGCTAATTAAAATACTTTTAAAGTAACTCTGGCTTTGGTTCACTGACTTGTATTTGTGTGGAGAGGTGTTCAGCTCCAATCTACCCACTTGATTTATTGCATCATACAGTGCAAAGGACACGATGTAATGAATTTTTTTCATGCAGTGTTTTGTACATGTCGCATCACCACAAATATGCAAGAAAAATGTTTGTAGAGCAGAACTGAAACAAAACTTTATGCAGGTTATTTAAAATAAACAATAGTTTTGTAGAATTACATAAACAGAAATGGATCTTTTATCTTGCATGAGTTTGATGTAAGGCAATGCAGGGACAAACTGAACAAACTAGAATTGGACAGAAGCTTCATTTCATCAGAGATTTTACTCCAAAAACTGAACTCTCTGAAAAAATGTAGTTTTGTGTCATTTGTCAAAGAGATATTTGAATGAAAGATAATATGAGAACATACAACAAAGTGCTACTAAACCAAAACGTGCGTTCCATCTTCACCTTTATTATGGTCGTACCATACTGCTTCATCCAATTCAGTGATGGAGCTGGAGCCTGTCCCAGCAACTGGTGAGAGGTGGGGTGCATCCTGGACACTTCACACAGATTAAATCAACCAGGCACACACATTCACCCCTAAGGGCATTTCAGAACATGGTTATTTAGAAATACAGTGTATTGCCTTAATGGTAAATTATATTTTTAATGAGTTACACACTTATAGTTTGAGTATTAAGCACGCGGGTTTAGGAATAAAAATGTTATGAATTTGGAAATAATTGTGCAGAAAACGAGTTCTGTCTGTGTGCACCAGTCTTGGAAAAGGCTTCAGGAAGACTTTATTGTCCTCCTTGAGCTGCACTTCCTTGTTTGAACACATGAGGGAAGCCAAGGACAAAAGTGCCATTTACATGATGGCTTTATCAGCCTGCAGCTTAAGCTCACTGCTACTGCACTGACTCACAGCTAGTGGTTGTAGTCTGCCTTGGAGTTACAGAAGCTTCTAGGATGACACAGAGGAGAGGATGTCCTTATTTGACTCCTTATTCTTAAGTTATGACATCTTGTTAAAGTGTTTACCAGTGTGACCAAGTAAACCAGAGCTATGGTTTAAGTCAACTTGAGTCACATGGTATAGATTATTACTTCTAGCTTCCATAGTTATTGGGGATGTATCCAAGGTGAATGAAAAAAGCATTTTACACAACTACTTAGGAGCATGCTTATATGTTTAAACCGCTATAGAAAAAAAGACACACCGACAGTGATTAACAAACAGCTGCCAAAAAATCTTTATTCAGTTATAACCAGATGCTGCAGAATTTTCTAGTAACACAGATCACTCTGCAGGAAACTGTATACGAAGTCAAACAACAACAGCACCAGAACGCAAATAGTCAGGTAACACCATTTACAACAAGAACAATGGCAGTTTTATACACACATCAGAGGAAAAGAAAAGAAAAACATTACAGTTAACAGTCAGAGAGTTTTCTCATGAGAAAAATCATCTTATATTGATAGAATTCATTTGATAACACCGTGAAAAGAATAATAGAAAATACACGTGGTGCAATAGATTGTACATTTTGCCAGAGAACGGATACATACTGTATATTGCAAGTGCTTTGTGTGTTGATATAAGTATTTCCTACCGGCTCAGTGTGTGTGACACTGACTACTGTTAGTGTGTGTGTTATGGAGAAGCAGGCCATTCTATATGTGCAGAAAGGGAACATTCAGTTCAAACATGGCTTGGAGCGTGAGGTCCAACAGGCTAAAAAACAAACCCGCAGAAATCCCAAAACCGTTTGGGATTGATACTTTCATATGTTTTGGAAATACTTTGAATGGAAGAGATGATTTAAGAGTACACTCATGCAAAAGTATGAAGCAGCACAAGCTAAGCATGAAGTGTGAACGATGAAAAGTTACAAAAGTCACAGATTAGGAACAGTATGTTATTTGGGTTCTGGTAAACCCAATTTTTCCTTGGTAGAACATCTGTGCTCAGTTTTAATATCTATAACCGAGTAATATTTGTGGGGGGTTAAACTGGTCCCTTTGCAAGTCAAAATATGATGAATATCACTTTTACAAGTCTTAATAGCTTAACATATAATTAAACCAAATTTCTAAGTGCTGTAATTTTCCAAAAGATAACTCCTTTAAACAAGCTTCCAAGCAAAAAACAAATAAAAAAAAATCTCAAAATAAACGGTACTGCTTACGTAGAATATCTTTCAGAAATCCAGATTAAATCTCTTTCCCACATATCCCTGATATTCAGTCTTACCCATTGGGCAAGCTCACTGGCTAACTACTACATTTACAGACAGAAGAATAATTATTCATCATTTTCTTCAAGTCTTGGAGAAAAACTGCAAAAAAATAGTCAATTTTAGAGATGCTGGAAGGTTCATTTGTTGGCAATGCATAAACAACTTGGGACCAAAGTTATTTTTATGCTGAGTGAAGCTAACTGGCTAATAGGGTTAGCGTAACAATTGCCGCCCAGTTTTGTGTCCACTTTTTAAAAAGTCATTTAAAAGGACAGAGAGTCATTTATGACTTCCTCTGCTGTACAGACACAACAGCATGCTTCCACAAACACCTCTTTTTTCTCCTTCATCCCTTCAACCTGCTGCTGCTCTTTGTGACTTTGCTTTGCTTTTTTACATGAGATGTATTGCTTGAGTACTTCTTCCATCCCTCCAACTTCCTGCACTGAGTGTACTTCGTCATACTGAATATCACTTAGTTACTGATTTATAAAGGTTAGCAGCAATGCCAACCATCTATAGTAGCAGAAGAAACCATTGTGCATATTTGTCTGATCAGTGACTTAGATGAGCACTGACTCCTTGCCAATGATGCACCAATCGCTGTGTGTGTGTGTGTGTGTGTGTGTGTGCTTCACTTGCCAAGGCCTTGATTCCTTGCCACCATATGCTTTTGGCATCAGGATCATTGTGACAAGTACACAGCATGCAACTGTGCATGGAGAAAGCTTCACCACAGTCACTGCCTTGTGTGAAATGCCACAGAGCTGAAAGCAGATGCTACATGACCTTACGTTTAGCATCGAACATGTGGAATCCTCCGGATTACTTTCATTGTAAAGCTTTGCGGTTGACCGTGTTAATGATAATGAATCACACATGCTGGTGTGAAAAGCAGCAGAGAGATGCTCCTTATGCTATGTCGATGTGCTAGTTGATTATGCATGAGGTACGACGGCTTGCGGATTGAATCGTGCATCTATGGCTGCAGGAATGGCTTTGTAGGGTGTGAGGTACACACATATGCATAAACAGACTCACAGCAAGCCTTTTTGTTCCCAACACAAACACACAGACAAACAAGAGGAGGTGTAAATGCTACATGGAGCAGATGGGATGTACCTCGGGCGGTCACTGGAAACACACACACACCATCGTCTCACTTTGAAGTCACATAGACACATGCTGATGTTTACAGCTCCATGTTGTTTTATGGTTTGTATTTTTTATTATTATTAGACACAAAGCGCTTCCTCATCATCGCAGGATGACACCTGAAGCAACAGGGACATATGTCAGACAGCAAGGGCACAAACTGGCCTGATGGCATGACCGAATGTGCATTCCGGAGAAAAGGCAAAAACATATCTACAGCTAACATGTTTAGTTGCATATCGTTGCTTACTTGATACACAACGATACACACTCACATGAATGTTGCAGTTGCTTAAAAGATGGAAAGGGAACGGCTCCCTAAACAGTCTGACCTCATTCCCCAAATATGCACTGCAAAATGATGAGAGCTGTCTGCATAACATACTGTTACTCCAGATGATTCTGAAGGAAGAGGGTTCACACTGGAGATTTACAGATGTGTGTGTGTGTGTGTTCCAATACACCCTAGTGGGCGTCATCCGTACCTTAAAGCATGGTTCAACATTTCATGTTTGCTTTCTTACAGATCATGTATGTCCCAACCAGCTCTGTGCATGGAAGCAAACCCTGTTTCCACTGCTTCACCGCTTTGTTTAGAACATCAAACAATAAAGCTGACCATGTTCAAGACAATGCCATCCTGAAAATAAAATAATCCCCCCCCCCCGCCAGCCATCTTCCATCCCTGTTTAGTATCAGATAAGGTAGTGTTTGACATTTTACCACCCTGCTGGGCCACCTAATGCACTGAGCAGATTTGGAGAGCGAAAACATGTTACATACAGCGTAGTTTACAGTTTGGAGACACATATCAAACATTTAAATATAGCGGCTTTAGAAGGGTCTTTTAAAAACGCAACATGTTGTGCCAACCACACAAGAGTGGAGAGCAGCCGCTGCCAAAGTCTGTGCGCACCACACAGGAAAGACTGGTGGAAAGTGCTGCAGAAGGATTCAAGATAAGTTTTAAGGTAAACTGATGATATAAATCCTCCATCTGGTTGTTACACTGGATGTGTAACTTTAAACACGTCATGACACAATGTTTCATTTCTAAAAGAGCCAAAATCTTGACCCAATGTGACTAAAAGGCTAAAACGTTTAACCTCGCCAGATCTGAAACCATTAAAGGACCAGTATGGAGACAATCCATACAGCGAGTGCATTCACACATTATGGAAAGAGGAATAAATCTGTTAAAGGAGGAAATGGTGGAAGAAGTATTAAGAGGAGAAATAAATAAATAGTGTTTTGTGTCATCCTTATTATTCCATAGTTTCCACAGGATGATACAGAGACGGGGAGCAGAGCAGCATTAAAGCACTAGAGCGGCTCTGTTTAGAGTGAAGCCATGCACATATCTGCACCTGCAAGGCCACAATCCATCTTTAGTATCTGCCAGGATCCCAGTGATAACACGTGCTCTGTAAAAAGGGAATTCTTTCCAAGATGATATTCCAGAGAGCAAAATCAGATGAGGATTTAAGTTTATGCCTAACATCTGCCCTCATTTAACAATGTCATTAAATGAATACATCAATGTATCATTTAAAATGTTATCATGTTTCATGTCTAATTCATCTGCTTACATTGGATCTCTGTGCATTCCCAGTTGGAGATAACTAACTTCTCACACTGTTTATTGAAGGCATTACTGCAGTTTCCTTCAAAAAGCCTCCTGCCAGCTTCTCCCAGGTGCAGCAAACTGCTAAGACACACACTAAGAATATGACAAATAAGTGTGTGTGTCTGCAGGGACTCATAAGTACTATCAAACTGCTCAAATTTACTGTAAAACACAGGAAATGGGGGTTCTTCTCATACCAGTCTTAAGCTAAGACTTAAGGGTTCGGCTGCTCTGAACCCTCGCTGTGGTCCGGCACAACTAGAGCATGTTTATATAAAGTCAAGAAATTCCTTATTTGCATGCACATGCAGCATTAAAAACACAGTTAGACCAGAGAAGTATTTATATCCTGCTTGAAAAAAGTGTAAAAATCCAGTGCGACAGTCATCGAGTTCTTGAGGTCTACATGATTTTAATCAGACAAAACAGCCAATGAGATGATCCCTTTTAAAGACGCTTTCTGTTGCATATTTAGGGTAAAACTGAAGGAGCTGTGGCACAAACTCCCCCTGAAACAATAAGTCTTTAAAAGTGATTAAAGCCAATGACTGAAGTCAGTGTTTTCCATCAGGTTAATATTCACACATAAAGCTTGTTGAGGTTAGCTCCACGCTGAAAAGGGATCATCTCACACACTGTCTCACAGGCCGTTTGCTCAGAAACCTCCTTGATTTCCCAAACATGTGTAGATTGGACCACGACAGCGACTCTTCATGTGGACACACACTCACCACAAGCCCTTGTAAGAAGGGAAGAGAGGAGCTGTGTTTGGGAAAACAAAGAGAGCAGAAAATATCCAAACAAACACACAAACAAACAAAGTTTCACCTTCATTTTTAGAAAAAAAAACCTTTACAAGTTACAGCAAAGAGTAGAAAAGTCACTCTTTGAGGTCTTGAAAGAAATTTCTGGAACAAAAAAAAGGGGCCAAAGGGGCCCCTGAACTCACAAGACACTGCTTTGTATCACAAATCTTTAACATACAGAAAGGAGAACTCAGACCATCCAGCACCAGAAACATTCTACCGTCGTCAAAGTCTCTCTGTGTGTGTACACACACACACACATCCAGAGTTTCTACACACAACGTGGCGAAACTCCACGCTCAAGGCACGTTCAAGACTCCTCCAAACAAAGAGGGTTGTGAAAACACCCCCGTTTAACCAGTCATGTTGGGTCAAAATAAACAGAGTGTGTTTGCAGCAGCCATTTCACACACCAACACCCCACCTCCCCCCATTCCTGAATGAAGGACAGAGGGAGAGCCCCTCTTGTTGACAGCCACTGGGAACAAAGAGGCATAAACATCTTTTCCAGACCAATGGGCTCTGTGCACAGCTCCACTACTTCCTGAATTTAGGCAGCACATTTGTTTCCTGTCTTTCATTACTGGTCA
>JBAMHV010000018.1:12770958-12798022 GCA_037177535.1 Pseudomugil gertrudae
GTGACCAGTAATGAAAGACAGGAAACAAATGTGCTGCCTAAATTCAGGAAGTAGTGGAGCTGTGCACAGAGCCAATTTAAGGTCATGCAAAGCAAATGCTGTGACCACTCATTGTAGACGTTTCCTGCTACTGTCACATGACCACAGACGCAACACAGCACCACCTGCTGCCAGCTGTTGGGTAGTGCATCTGCAGATCACAGGATGCTCTGCATAAAAGGAGGATAAAGGTCCCCTCATGTGTCTGCTGGAAGGGGGTGATCTGCTAACCTGCAGCCATAGAGCCTCCTGACTAAAGGCACAACCCACCACTTTGCAGGAAATTTGCGAGTACAAAGTCATATCACATGGATATATTGATACACACCGACACTGTAGCTTAGATATACTGGACTGCAGCTTAATCTGTATATACTGTAGCATATATTGACCTATACATGAATGGTAGCAGGTATATCAGGTATCAGCCTCTTGTCACATACAAGTCTTGTCATGTATGAAGTATTGATCTCTGTGAGGATCAGGTACATAAACCAGGAATCCTTATAAACCTGTCAACATGAAGTACGATTAAAGCCATCACTACCCGGCAACCACACTGGACATACACACGGAGAGTCCATCATAACTCACCAGAGATGATTTTTATATCATCCATAAGCAGAATAATGCAGTCTTGTTTTATTCAGCACATAAATCACAGCTCAACCCTTTAAAAGGCAGTCGAGGTGTGAACACATCAGGCGCCTCACTTGGAAAACAAAGAACAATATATCCCGTTGCCACCGGGAGCACCTGAACCCTGGTGGGTATTTGATGGCAAATTAGATGTAGCTGTGCAAACAGGAGGAATTGTGATCATGTAGATTAATCCTTTAAACTGCAGTAAATACGTAAACTTTGCTCTAAGGTGGATTTTTAAAATAATAAATAAAGATCATTGTAGTTTGTTTGGAGCTTTTGAATGCATCACGTGGTCGTCATTGTTATAAAAGAACTTCATCTTATGTTATCTCATCATACATCTATCCAACAGCCTCCACTGTTTATTCCACTGGAAGTTTGTGGTGACGTCATGTTTAACTAAATTTTCTCAGACAAGAATTTATTCAATCACTTAAAATGAGTTTTCTGAGTCAGTCTGGTGGTTTCCTCAAATAAAATCTCAGTAAAAAAATGATGAATGATTAGTGATAAGAGGATATGTTTTAATATTTAAAATGAAACATGATGCGGTAGAAGCTGGAATCATCACATCAGCTCCAGCCTATCCTGGTACAAGCATGCTATCACAGCCATTATGGAGCTAATGGATCATAACTGATGATGCATCTTAATTTGCTGATGAAGGCTAAACGTCATGCATCAAAAGCTCAAAGGAAAGAAAATCAACTTTTTTTTTTGATTGAAAGCGCTTACATCAGCTGAGCTCAGTTCATCTTCTGCAGGCCTGAAATAAATCAGAGTGGCTCTAAAACCCTCAAACAAGGACGTCAACAATGATGATGATGATGATGAAAAGGAAGCAGTAGAAAGACGACGTTTCAGGGTGATTTGCTCACTAACTTGTGTCCGGACACTTGGCAGACTTGAGGCATGGTGTTTTTTATTTTCATGTTCCACAACAAAACAACGTGTACAAAAATGAATCTCTGATCAGAGGACACGTGGGGGAAACAGCACTGTGTGGGTTGTTAGCACCTCTGTTTCTCCCTCCGCCAAGGCCGCAGCAGCAGAACGCAGACCTGGGCCAAGTGTCTCTGAAAGCACCGTTGTATTAGTGCCGTCTTTGGTACCACTGGTAGTAAATGGCACCAAGGAGAGGCCAGTCCACAAACAAGTCCTGGAACTCCTGGACAAATCAGAGAACCATGGCAGCAAATACGTTAATTTGGATTAGCTTATTTTAGCTTCATCTTATCATCAGTGTTAAAAAATAAACATCCAAAACTAACTTCATCTAAAATCAGCTGCCAGAAAATGCTGCTCACTTTGTCTAGGCCTATCAGGACGGAGAGGACTTGTTTCTGGACAGAACCCTATCTGCTTCTGATGCGATAAAAAAACACCAAAGCACCACAGTAATGACGAGAGAGCAGTGAGAAGTGCATGAAATAAAAAATAAAACACATCCAGCTGATGAGGTCTTTAACAACTGAATCATTCTCTGTTCATCCGGAGCTTCAGAGCGGATCCAACCTGACACACAGACATCTCATAAAGGTGGGTAAACACCTAGGAAGGAACACTGATGAACCAAAAATGGGTGAGTGGATCCACACGCTTCACCCTGGGGCTCCTTCACGTTCCCGCAAGCGTGCTGAAACATCGAACGGACCCTGGGTGGACATGAAGGAGCCTCAGGTGGGAGCGTGCAGGTCCGACTCAAAGAAAAAGCTGTCCTAGAGCTTTCCTCACATATTTGATGTAAACTCTGTAAACAGAACATGAAAATAAAAATAAGAAAACGTATATATAGCTCTTTGTGTGTGTGCGTGTGTATCATATAGATATATAGATATATATATGAAAGAAACCCGAGAAATAACTAATCAAATGTCTACTTTTTTTGCTTTGAGTTTAAACGTTTCTCTTTCTGTACGTATATAGATTTGTCCTTTCTTTAAGAATACTATGTTCACATTGTACAAGGGCAAATGAGTTTTGAGATAATCTAAATATTTCTTACTTAAACATCATTGTAATGACATAGAAGAAGCACAATGATCGGACTTTTTGGCTATCTATATGTTCAGAACACCAGAAGCCGGACAGCTTGAACAGAACGTCGTTTCCTCGTAGCATCACACTCAGACATCTTGTTCACGAGCTGGCAGACATACAGATTCATAAAACAACAACAAGAGCTTATAGAAGATATAACTCCATATATACAGGGAAAAGCAAATGAAAAGAGATCACTCAAACAAAAACTAACAAGTGTGGAAGTACTGTATGTCAAAACAGACAAACTGAGTTTATCAGCTGGTGTTGGTTCATTCAGCCAACCAGGATTACACCATGCATTTAAACAACGGTCGCACAATTAGCCAGGAACACAAAAACAACCTGCTGCTTTCATGTGAGGCAGAATCATCTGCACGTGTGTGATCTTTGAAGCCTTTTGATTTAGTTTCTCTTGCTTTTGAGCAAATAAAAAGGTTGGAGTTCAAATACACACATTCAAATAATAGAAAAAAATAGGAAAACTTAATTAGTTATATTATGAAAGCTGGACATGTGACTGATCTGTGCTGTGCACATTAAACAACAAAGAGGGGGCTAATCAAGTGCTGACAAGTTTTCTAAAGATTAATTCAATTTCTTTGCTGTTGCTTTTTGTAGTAGCTAGTTAAATTGGAAATAAAGGGAGCGCCTCTGGGGTGTTTGTTTTATTCTTGTTGTTTGTCAAATAAATGCAGGATGGGGGCTATTTTGTCTGTTTCTGATGAGAATATGTGAATCTTTTATGCTGCTGACAGGAAGGTCTCCAACAATGTCTCATAGCAGGTTGGTAAACGGACTCATCCAAAACAAGAGAAAAACAAATTACCGAACATGGAACCTCCACAAAAACCCAGACCATAAAGAACAAGATTGAGAAAGAAGTTTTTGGTTGCAACGTTGTCATGAGTAGAAGCTGTTGAGATAATGCTGCATATAGTAAAACCCCCTGCTGGTTTTTGCTTTCTTTAAAATCACATCCCTGATGACACAACTGAATCAAAAAGGTGACGTAATCCTCTGCGTGGGATTACCAGCGTTTGTGTGAATGCTGCTGCTGTGTATGTGTTATGGTCCATCTGTTTTCCCTGACAGTAAACTGGATCCTTCTGATTTTTTTTGCATTGATTATTCACCTTGTGTCTCTTCCTCTTGCCTCTGTACCCGCCCATCAGACAGTCCCAATATTCCCTGGAGGGCGGCAAGCAGTGCTGAGGGAGCGGGACAGGCTATGATGTCGGTGATAAAAGATCACCTCGAAACGTCCAGAAATGAAATAAACACATAAACAGATTGAAGAGAAAACAAAACCCACAAGCTCCACCTCCACGTTTTCTTGTAACGTTCTTCATCAAACAGCCTCTTTCTCTTCTGGGAAAAAAAAAAGATATTTTTTTTTATGTTTTCTGATAAAAGACACAAAAAAGCTTTTGGCCTCTTTTCTTGGACCCCTTCTTTGACGAGACTTTTGATTTAAAAACCAGAGCTGTACAAAACATAGAAAGATGCAACACTGAACCCAACATTTAAAAAAAGAAAGAAAAAAAGCAATAATCTTTAGATCTACTTTTTACATCATGTAGCTGCACTGGGGTTTCCCACACCTGGGAATGAGGGGAAGAGTGAGGCAGTATGAGGAATCCTGGCCGGCAATGTGGAAAAAACACAAAAAAACCTGCCGTCCTTTGCTTCCACTGCCAGAATGATTTAGAAGAGTTGGAACTGAGAGGTGAGCAGAGGGGCAGAGCGTGACGATGCGATGGTGAGCTGGAGAAAAAAAACAAAAACAAATGCATGCTAAATGATGCTCCCTCTCCGGTCAACATCTGCTGCGCCTATTTGGCTTGTGATGATCAGTCAGTGAATCTCTGACAGGCTTTTTTCCAGCGGCAGGCTGTGCACCACATGTCGCGGTTCTCCATCCCGTACACCTTACGACACTTCTTCCCCTCACCACGCACTTTCCGGCTGGAGAGGAGAGACAACAATAGTTTTAGTGCTTCAATAGAAAACTCTGAAAATGCCAAAGCACAGGAGAGAAATCACTCTTCATGTCACCTATTCTCACCTGTACCTCTTTTCATTTGCATCGACAACACAACCAAACAATGCCAACAATGCCCTGTTGATCATGGTTATGTTACAAAGCATGCCCATCTGAGTCATAGAGGTGACAAGGATTATCTGTATTGCTTGTAAAAATGCAGATGCCAATCTTTGAGATTATAGACAATAATTTGAATCTTGTGAGATTCATTATTTATGCATATAATATGTATAAAGATCTGGGGGTTAGGAAGGGAATTAAACCAGAATTAAACTTCACTTCCTGCTTCTTGTCTTTTTGGCTACAACATGGGAAACCAAACAATAAGAACTATTTTCACTAGGATTTTGATGACATGTTTGACGTACTAGCTCGACGCGAGCCGACTACTTAGATGGCCCGTGAAAGTACATGTGCTTCATCGTGAGAGGAAAAGGTAACGGGGGTGTGCAAAACGACTGAAATTACCTGCCAGCAGAATAATCGTTTACATGAGGAATAAATCAGCCGCTTTATTTCTGAATAGATATTTTTCATATGAAATTAGGTGTTTATGTGATCCTTTTTAATGTGTTTAAAGCAGATATACTGTAATTTATTGGGAATTAAAGAGGAACTCATGTAAATGTGGCCAAAGAGGATAATGTGATCCTAAACGGCGTGAGCTCTTTTTTTAACTGAATCGGGCCAATCAAAGACGTGACCTGTTAAAAGCCACAGTGCTAATATGTAGCAGTTTCCACATGAGATAATTAACAAATTAAATGTTAAAAATTGATTTGATACACTGATTTAATTACATCTGATATTTCCTCTCTCTTTATTTAGGCTGTACTTAAAGCTAACAAGCAAATGCCAGATGAGACACACAGAGCAGCGGGTTCCTGTACCTGAGGGCAGCAGTGGCTCTTGGGGGAGATGAAAGCACAGCGATGGTCTGGGACCGCTGTTCACCGAAACCTTGGCTTTTACTGGGTGACATCTGAAGAGAGAGCATGCAAGTGTGAACAACAAGAAACAGAGTAATACATGAAATAAAAAAAAGTTTAGGGTGTTCCAGCCGGCTCACAGTGTTCCCAGTGAAGGTGACAGGAGGCGACTGCCAGGAGATGCTGAAGTTGTTGGTGGGGGTGAAGCTGGTGGAGGCAGAGTTACTGCTGCTGGACGGGATGGACACTGGAGCGGTGGCCTGAACACGGATCGTCCACATGACACAGAACATGTTCAGCAACTTTAAATATGTATTTTTAGTTTTATTCATCAAATCATTAAAAACCACTAAGCCCAGTATCCTTTTTAATCTTAACTGCATTTTCTTTCTTTCTTTGTGTTTTTACTTTTAATGAACATTTTGCTTTAAAATGAATAATAATCTATTAATTTAACTTAACATAAGATCCAGATTAATATGACTAAAGAGGAACAATCAGCAGCAGAGTTATTTATTACAATATATTAGGGTTAAAAGTGACAGCTGCTGCTTGTTGGTTAGCACAGAGAGTAAGATCATTACAAGCCTGATCTTTACCACTACAGGAGCAGTTCAGGAAATATTAAATGCTCATTTTGTGAGTTTGACTTCATTAAGCTTTAGTGATGTGTGCACTAACCTGGTAGGCGTGGTCTGTATGGATGAGGTAGAGAGCGCTGGGCGCAGAGCGGCTAAGCGGGGTGGTACCACCAGTATGAGACTCCTTGGCATCAGAGGGCTGCAAGGGCCGTTGGGACTCTGGTGGCTGGTTGAGCACAGGTAGTGGTGATGGAGGAGGAGGAGGAGGAGGAGAGAGGACGGATGGCGACACAGGCGACAGGCTGCTCAGCCCGTCTGCAACAGAGTCTGTGTTGAGCTTGATTTCTGTGTAGTAGAAGTCCTCCTCGCCGTCACTGCAGTCTGAGTCACAGTTACGCCTAGAGAGTTTGTGCAGAGAGGACGGCAATGAAAAAGTTGTGTGATGGGAACATCTGTCGGGACAATCTCACAGGACCAATATCAATGATCTGCTGTTTAGTGAAGAGGAGAGAGAATGAGGCAGAGTTTAAAAGTGTGGGAAGTGTGTTGGTGTCTTACCCCAGGTGGATGGTGCGAATGTGTCTCTGAATGCCTGCAGTGGTACTTAGCACCTTTCCACAATTCTTCCACAGGCACTTGAACATCACCTTCATGGAGTTCTGCAGGAAACACAACAGCTGACAGATCAGTTCGTTGCTACCTTTAAAGGGAAGATGAGGATGCAATATATAACAACTGTCACCACTATCACTGTGACCACACAGGTTTTTACCTTTAAACGCTTTAAAACGTTGACTCAACTTTTTAATATATTTTATTCAATCTACCGTCACCAGTATAAAGACCCATTTGTTTTGAGTTTGGTTGCTGAGCGTGTGCAGCAGCATCAGTGATGTCTAAAGAAGAAAAACCACTGGGATGGTACCAGTTCATCATATGGACTGTGTGAATTTCTCTAAAAGACATGGATGTTAGGTTAACTGGTTGTTGGATAAGTCCCACTGAGCCAGTTGCCACACCAGAACCTCACACTATGAAGCAGTAATAATTCATAGATGGTCAATTAATCAGGTCTTTTTGGCATACTTGCTGTCGGCTGATTACTTACTGGCAACAGTCTCTGATTATTTCAGGAAATCTGCAAACAAAAACTGAATACATGCACATCTGCAGCGCCGGCGCCTTCATCCGTTTACTGTGGAACGATGGTTTTGATTAAGTGATTTCAAATAAGTGCACAGAAGGCAGAATATAGAAACAATCTAGTAAAGCAAGGGAAGATAACTGGAACAAATTGTTAAATAGAAAATCTGCCATCATTGGAAAGAAAAATAAATAATGTAACAAAATAGCTGCATTTTATATGAAATATTGGCAAATATTTTCTGTAAATGACCACCAGACCACCAAACGGCCGCTATGATGAATAAAACCCCTGCTAAAGCCTCCCCAAACCTTTTTGTTTACTTGGCTCTGTCAGTAAGAACAGCACCCCCCCATCCACCCCCCATCATGAGGCCAGATTCTGGTAAAATTTTACATTTTCATAAGTGCACACATGCAGCATTGATGAGAGCCTACAGACTGCCATATGCTGACAAGCTGATCTGGCTGTTGGGCGTTCTGGCCAATTAACGGTATGCTGCTATCATCAGCCAACCGTGAAGATGGAAATCTTTAAACACTTCTTATAAACAATGGCATGATCATAGTGAAAATTATGTTAAATATTACCTCCCTCATTCAGTTTCCTGTGAATTATGGCAAACAAAGGAATTAGAAACAACCTCATGCTCCCGGTTTATCTTTCCATTCAGCTATACCGGACACCACGCAGGCTCCATTTTGCTCATCACTGTAATTACATACAGGCTTTCAAGAGACATCACATATTTTTCTATGCAGTCAAAAGCCCCAAAAGCCTCCTTCTGAACTCCAGTGCTCCCCAACTCTCATCTACTATAAACAGCCTTACAGGCCTGTCCATCAAACATTTGTTGCGGGAGCTGATTTAATTTTGACAAGATGTTTTTTTTTCTCCTCACTTCCTTTCAGAGGACGCACACAGCAATCATCTGTCCCCAACGTATTGTTTCATCTTTGTAACAAAAGCCTAGTTTGTGTGTTGCAATGTGTGTGTGTGTGTGTGTGTGTGTGTTTGAGGGAGCCCTCTTTTGAAAGAAACACTTCACAGTTAATTAAACAGGAGGCTTCAAACAGTATTGTGTAGCCTTGAGAAAAAGCACACGAGAAGCATGCAGATAATTTAATGTGAAACCCTTCCACCATCCATATAGCTTGTGTAAATGTTCATTAAAGTCAACATTGTTATCTGAGCTAGTAGAGAAGCTGTTTATCTCCATCCCTGGTTCAATTTGTCTTCCTTTTTCCTGTTATTCCTGTAAGTCAGTCCTTAATTTTTAATGTGTAAACCATCATCTTTCTTCCTCTTATCCTGTCTGAATGTCTCTCTACATCCCACCATGCCTTTGTTTCTTGTAAGTCCCCAATTACTTCATTTTTGTGCAGCAACATGGAGCTGACCTGTGGGTACTTATTGATTTTTTGAGAGAAGACATGATGCTGGAGGGATTTTTGTGTTTGCTGAAATAGGTATTTTAAATCTTAATGGGTGTTGTGGAGCGGCTATGTGTGACGGCCGAGGGGTAATTATGAAAGGTGAATGTCTGAGGAGGACACACAAAGGACTGAGGTGGATGACACAGCAAAGCAGAGCACAGCAGCTCTGATAAGGAGTAAACACAACACACGTATATGAGAGACTAGAAGCTGTTAGTGGTCTGTAGAAAGGGGACAAGGTGAAAAAAGTGTTGAGGAGAAAATACCAGATAAGCAAAAACCTTTTCTGCTGTCCTATTTTCATCTCTGCCTATGAGACTTTCTCTGCTTATACTGTGAGATCTTACTGAAATTAGATGCATGAGTCCAGGACAGCTTTACTTAAAAGCTGCTTTACCTGCGCTGTAAAAAAATAATCATACACAATGACAGTATGACACTTACTGATATAACAAAGACATTTCTTATTAAAACCTGTAAAATGAGCCATTTTAAAACGTTTTTCATTTTGTGTTAGATCTTAAGCTATAAGTTTTCACACATTAGCAGCCTTTTATTTATTTAGTTAGTTAGTCATTTTATACCATTATTTAGCATTTCACAAACAATTAGTGCAACTTTACTTGCATGACACTTTTAGAAAATGTTTCAACAAAGAAAATCTGTTAAAAAATTTGGAGGCATAGTGGACGAAACGCGCTCTCGTACTTGACTGTGTCATTGAGTTGTAGCTTCTCTTAAGCAGCTACTGCACAATCCACAGAGGAGCTCCAGAAACACGCCATCACAAACCGTCTAACCACAAAAGAATACTTCTGCCAAACTACGCTTCAAGCAGGGGTGCACATCAGGTCTGAAAGATGTGCGTGTCACGTCTCCCCGGATCTACAACAGTGATGACAAAACAAACAGATGCTGCACGAGTATGACTTCAACCTTATAACTCCATGTCTGGGATCAGTGGATATTAAAGATCCATATATATTTCAAACAGAGCACTTTGCTCTCAGGCTGCAGGTTTACTTGTGATTCCCACATTCTAAGAAAACAATAGAAAAAAGAGCCTCTCTCCTATGGAACCAGCTCGCAGTGTGGGAGTCAGACACCCTCTCTACCTTTAAGATCAAGCTTTAGACCTTCCTTATTAGCTAGTGGTGGTCAAACCATCTATAGTTACTGTATGCAGTAATAGGGATGTCCTATGATGCCCCTAACACTTCCTTTCCCTTTTCTGCTCCTTTTCCTCCATGTATACATATATGACAGCACTGGCATTATTAACTTAGTTCTCCTAACCTCCTGGAGGTTTTGCTTCCTATTAAAGGGGAGTTTTCCTTCCCACTGCCTCGTGCATGCTCAGGCTGGGAAATTGGATCAAAGTCATTGCAATCTGTTGCTTTCAATTGGCTCAAATTGATGTATGTGTAAAGTGCCCTGAAATGACATTGTTAGGGTGCTATACAAATAAAGATGAATTGAATTAACAAATAACTGATACAGACATTTTTTAGGACAATATAGGAATGCATGAACAATTGGAGACAGAAAATCTCGATGTATGTGATGAAGATCTTTCTAAGGAACTTTCTACGAATACATTTAAAACAAAAAAATAGGCTATTTCTGCCTTCGTCATTGCTTATAATCCACAATAAACAACCACAAAAAAAGGCATGTTTCATGCAGCAGATTCTGTCTTTACGGATTTCCAGTAGTTACCTTGCGCTTGCGAGGGATGGGCTCATCAAAGAGCAGGCTACTGCCATCCTGCTCATCTAGACTGGGGTCCTCAGGTCCTGCAGTGCCTGATCCTGCTCCACCCAGGCTGGGAACACGGAAGGGTTTGAAGCTGTCGGCAGAGAGTGGCGGGGAAGGCGTGGACGGATTGGATTGGTCACTGGGAGCAGACCAGCTCCAGTAGCCCCCTGAGGAGCTGTTGCTAGATGGGGTGAAGGGTCCAGCTGAGCCGTTGTCCTTCCACGAGCCACTCAGGCCCTCTGAAGGGAGGAACATGAACAGAAAAGAACAGAGGTTGGAAGAAGGCATGTGTGGAGGTTAAAGGAAATCCAACAATGACTGGAACCTTTTTAGGGGTGTTTGTCAATGATGACAACATATTCAGTTTCTCCTGTTTGCATAGAAGAGCTTCCAACTGTGACACATGAAAATAAAGGGTTACTCTTCTGCTCTGTGATTTCTCTAAGACACTTCCAAGGTCTTGTTTTTATAGATCAGAGATTTAAACAAAAATATCAGCCATGGAGAAGATCTCACTTTGTAAAGATAAAGACTTATGTGTATCTGTGTGTGCAAAAAAGATAAAGTGAGGAAGATACATTCTTGTCAAGTGAACAGTGGGGTGTCTTATCAGACACCTGTCTGTCTGCGCTGCAGCAGTATATTATGTGAAAGGCTCTACTTGCTATCAAAAATAGTCTCTGAAGTTGTTTTGTGTTGAAGAAAAGCAAGTATTATGATAGAAAAAGAAATAAAGCATTTCCAAGCAAATAATTGTTCATTTGATTAATCATCAATCATGTTGTGTCACCCTCGATGTGTGACCGTATTTCAAATCCAGATCGTGCATGTGTGTATCTGGCTGCTTGATGGCACAGACAGAACAGCAGCATGGGACTGTGGGGCACTTTGGATTCCCGCCACCATGTTGAGTGGCTGAGATCCAGACTCTTTGTGTTTCTCTATTGATTGGAGAAATTCATTGATGAGGCAATCCTACAGCACAGCAGGTGGCAGTAATATATCAGCCAAAGCTTCCACATGCATTCACAAGATAACTGCTGTGATGGAAGGAGATGTTAGCATACACAACATACAAATTATTGAGTAGACGTGGAGCAACATTTCTGTGATTGGTTGTCACGGTATTTCTGCTGTGACAACCCCAACACCTTGTACTTCAGCAGCTTACCGCTAACTTTGACAGGTGGACTCCTAACTAGTGGGCTGGTGGAGAGACTTGTCAGAACCATGGCAGCTGTCACCTTGTCCATATCCACTTCCTCCTCTGATCGTCTGGCGAGACAACAAAAAAGAAAGTTGCTGATTTTCCTTAAAAACAAATATACTCAACAATTCTGCTGCTGCTGGCATAAAGTTAAGCATCAATCTTACAGCTGTTGGGTAACTTTTAGAGATTAAAAGCTTGTTATTATTAAACCACAAAGGTGTTACAAATACAGAAAAATATTATGAATGGAAATGTAATGTTTCTGATCATTTAGTCTGTTTTTAAAGCAGGAAACACAAATAACTAAAAATGTGCAAAAGATGACAGATCACTTTAAATGTGAGAAACTGGTTGTGATCAGATTAAACACATGACTTCACATGGCCGAAGTCGGGCAGCCAAACAACGCGCTGAGCACCAGACTTTTTGCTCTGCATACTGCGGTCAATGTTAGCAACATAAGGTGCTAATTACATTCATGTGTTTTTGCCTTTTTCATCTCTCTCAATGTAGCAAAATCACTCAGACTCAATAAATAATAGCTGAAATACACACTACAAATAAAAAACAAAAATTAAACACAACTGAACCAGGCTGATGTGGATAATAGCTACATGTCTGTAACCGAATTCATCCCACACCCGTGTCACTTATTTGACATGGAGAAAACATGAGCTTCTTAATCGTCTGGCATGTAGCATTCCTAAAAGACGCATGATCCCTGTGATCTAAAGAGATGCAAATAGATTTATTACTAACACTATACCTGTTCACTTTAAATGTGACAAGCTGTGTGTGAGAGAACCAGTGAAGCTTTGATGGTGTGCGGCTGCCAAATGATCACACAAGTCTTATTACAATGATGATGAAATCTTCTGCCTTAAAGGAACATGACATCAGTCATCCCCAGAAAGAGATGCATCATCATTGTTATGCATACAGTACAACATAAAGAGATAAGCGGCACCCACTTTTATAAACACTCTTTTATGCAGTCCAACAACTGCTAGTTGTGTACATCTGCAAACTGAATGGATAATGTGCAGAGTTACCATGCTGTTTAGGTTCAGTGTACAGTAGTAAGGCAGAAAGTGCAGTTATCAGTGATGACTGACGATGAAGATCTTAGAAACATGAGATGATTGTCACCGCCCCCACAGATGTGATACACAATAATTATTTTTAGAATAGCTTTAAGGCACAAAAGCTCCTCCCTCAGCGTGACTGCCTCCAGAAAAAGCAAAAATAGAAAGAAAAAACTGGGGGAAAGTCCCGTACTCCACATGCACAACAGGCATGTTTGAAGATTTAAACTAAAGCAAACTAGTTCAAACACAGGTCTAAAAGCCTTAAAACAATAGGTATTGTATTTTCAAGCCCGTGCTAAATAACACAAATGATTGATCTGCTTCACATGACTGATGTTTAGTTTCTGTATAGCTAAACTCAAACCTGAGACGGGTTGCTGACCGAAGTAGCACTCACAGTACGTTTCTCCAGATGTGAGGTTTTACTTTGGCTGCTGAAGGCCTGTGTTAGCAGCTACAACTTAAAACAGCCAACAGAGCAAACGGGGATTTCCAGACGTCTTTCTTCAACACAGAGAGGAAAAAAGTTTTCCAGTGGATTATTTTGGAACGCAACACTTTTATAAAATTGCACATAGATGCAATTTTTTTACAAACATGACATATATATGCATTTTTTATTTAAAGATACTGTTTTTGTAAATATTCCATTTCCAGAAACACTGAGTGAACATTATTTAATTTTTCATTATTTAATATTTTCAATAAATTGAAATAAAAAATTATGTGAAATCTCACAAATAAAACTGTTATTACTATTTTCAATCAATTTAAATGACAGAATTGAATAGTAATCTAGCTGTTTTATTTTAAGTAAATCACACATTTAAAGGTGTATTTACCTCAGAGGGAATGAGAGAGTGACCAGGGAAGAGAGCGTGGTCTAACAAAGAAAGAGGCTCAGCCTCCATTAGCTGATGGCTAATTTATTACCCCTCCTGCTACTGAATATGATGTCATTACAGCCTCCACATAAATCAAGAAAAGAAGCTGCACACACACAAATGCCACTTTTAGAGATAACCCCCCACCCAGTGTCGCCATAAAACCACTTCCTGGTCACCTTGGGAGGCCATCATGTGAAAATAGATATCATCTCCACGGCAACAGTGACAGACAATAACGACTTTGAGATTTGTCTTTGTGGAAATATGACAGAGTAAATCTCTGTAAAACACATTAGTGGGATTTATAATTAAGATGTAATATATGACATGGAGGAAAAGAGATTTTTCCAAACCACATTTGTCATTAGTGGTCGTATCAAACTTTCTGCTAGCAGTTTTCATGGTTGTAATTAAAACACACGCAGAATGTGTGTGTGTGTGTGTCGAAGAGATGTGTTAAGAGATGGGATACATGTTACACAGGAGACAGGGTGGGATGGCTAATGGATTGGTAAGTAAATTCTGAAAAAATTGTTTCATACACCTTGAGTGTGTCCGTTTAATATTCTCACTCTAATCATACGTAATAAACATTGTCTCGTATCCGCGGCTCCCTAAAGGGGATATTATCCTGGACGTATAGCTTCATCAATGCAAACTACACTGAAAATCAAGAGCTTGTTTACTAAAGCACATTACACAAAACAGATCCATGTAATTTTATTTAGCTGCTGGCTATTTACAAATGAAAAGCAAGCTTGCATTGGAGATCATGATGTTGTTAAAACTTTTAAAGAAGAAACAAATATTTTAAAGAAAATGAAGATTTTTTTAATCATTTTTAAAGACAACGGACTCTTTCATTTAAATTTGCTCTGTTAAAGTGGTAGCAACATACAGGAGGACTTTCCTGTCTCCGATTTACAGCTGCCAAGTGTCATATATATATATATCAAACTATAAGAGATCAAGCATCAATTTAAATGAATATTTTACATTTTGTCCTTAAAATGACAGCCCACCATTGATCTTTTAATCCGTATTAATCAATAATCTAACTGACCTTTAAGCTCCAAAAACAATCCAATCATGCAGTGAAGAAAGAATAGTTGAAAACAAGAGTTCAGAAAATAATACACTAAAATTGAATAGCTCCCACTCTTTAACAGATGTTAGAAACAAAAAAAAAAACAGGAGGGTGAGACATATGTCAATCTGCCGTCCACTCCCACACTGTCCTGAGGCGAGGTCTTATCAGACAAAAAAGTTTGACCATGTGTTTTAGTGGACAAAGGTTATGTCATCTTAGAGCCGATATGACTTCATCTTCTTTCTGTCCCTCGTTTTCTACTGTATTAAATTAAATACAAGGAGGAGATGAAGTAGCAGTACTTGTGCATTTATTACTAGGAAATACAAGAGCTACTAGTCTTCACAAAGATAATAACACAAGCGGATCACTGACTAAACACTGAGCAGATCATGAAAACATGCTGGAAGTGACAGAAATGAGAAACTCGAGGAGTTCAAATAAAAAGCAGAGATTAGATGGTATTAAAGCATCTGTGGGCAGAAGTAAAACAACAGCTCCCTCTTCAGACACTGTGAGGAGTGTAGCGAGAGATCTGGCTGATAGCCAAGCTGTCAATGAAACGTCTTAAACTGTAGTACGTCGCTGACCAGATGTGTGTACTGCTTTTAGGTAAGGGGAGCGAATTTGCCTAAACAAAGAGCCTGCATGAGAACAACTGAGATGGTAGGCAGGGTCGTGTGTGTGTACGTCTGAAGTCGTGTCGCCACCATTGTGGGGGACAGGAGGTGTCCTGTTTCAAGCAAAACACTGTGCAGGCAAAGAAAATAGCAAGAGTTCATGTTACTGTGACCATCTTGACAGGTAGATGGAGAGGAAACGCAATGTGGGGCTGGTTTTTGTTTTTCCTCACATTTGTAGGTTTTGCTACATGTTGATGACAGAAAAATCCAAATGCTGAAACTTGTTAAGGTAGAAATATGCAAACAATTGTGGGAAAACAACTGAAATGGTTCATGTGCTTGAATTGAATACAGAATGCTAAACCTAGTGGATTTTTACTTTTGTATTTTCAGTTTTATTTGTGTGTTTAATCCACTGATGTTTATTTCCTAAATGATAACAGGTTTTCTGAATGTGTTGCTTTGATTGTAATTATTAACATTATTATTACACTGCTGTGGTTTTGCCAAATGTCATGTTGATGTATTTTCTTGAAATATGACATTTTCTAATATGCTGCAACATGTAACATTTGCTTGCTTTGTTTATGTTTACTTCTTGTTTTTACTTGTCCAGTGCTGTTCTTTTTCAGGGTTTTGATCCATTTTTTCTGTTCTTTACCAAGTCTATAAGTCACCAAGCTTCTTTAATAAAGCGGTGTTTTATGAGTTGCTTTACAACATCGTGTTGAATAATTGCCATAAAAAGCCAGTCTCATAAATATTGCAATATTAAAACAAAGCTTTGCTGCAAGTTTGCTTCCTTTTCTACAATACTTCTGAGAACAATTATTAGGTTTCTTCTCAGATCCTCTATTAAAAGATATGAGAGTCACTAAATTAATGTCATATGATAATATATCCCAGCGAGTTTCAATAAAAATAATATTTCTGTTTAAATAAACAATGAGTCCACGGCAGCTGTTTTTATTCATTTATTTTAAAATAAACCATCTTTCTAAACTCTTTGTAGCTATATGGGCCAAGGTCGGTCTCCGCATACACACATGGACAAACCCTGCCAGCACTAGTTTCTATGGCACCTAAAAACACTATCAATCATTTCTAATAAAAGTAGTGAGAGGTGTGGTGGATTTAGGAATTCCCCTGAAACACGGCCATGCTGCCAAGCACACCCCTCACTCCTACACTCCTCAGTCTGCACCGCTCTGCACTCAGCCCTCTTGCTCCTCTTCCTCCCTTCACCCCTACTGGACTGACTTTCTACTCTTTGTGCCTCTTTCGCGCTCTCTCTGGGCCTCACTAACTTTCCTCCCACACTTTCAGCTCCTTTGACTTCAGTTACAAGATCATACTGCGAGCATAGTAAGTGAGCAAGCGAGACTGTGTGCATGCCTCCGTGTATAAATATGTGTGTGTTTGGGTTGGCTCGTCTCTTTGATGCTGCAAAGTGTGGGGAGGTCTACTCATTTATAACGGCCACTGGACTATGAAGCCCATTTCCTCCTATAAATCAGAAAGCTCCTCGCATACTAGGTGCTTATCTGTGTTTCCTGCTTCACACAAACACAATGTAATATTGAAACAAGGGTCTACAAATGGAAAGGAGGGCTAACATGTATGAAGGGTAAGGATTTTGATTGACAGGTGTGCATGATGGGAGACAAGCACCAGGAAAGCAGCATTTTATTAAAACTGAAAATACAACACAAAGCTGCCTTTTCATGGTCCTGACGTTTTTTGGGATTGTTGCTATACATAATGTAATGAATGAGGTCTTGACCTACACATACAAGGGAGTATATAAAGTTTGGATACATGCTCTCAGCAGCTGCTGGATGCCATTTGCTTGTTGTAAATTTGAGCACATGGCTTGTAAGCAGAATCCACTTTTATGAGCACGATATGAATTTTACAGCTCATGCAGATATCCAACATAAAAATGCAGATCAGGTGTCACCATTTATCACAATGTGTCACAGATGTTTTGTATTTGAAACATGTTCTCTGGCTTTCTAACATAGTTTTGTAGAGAAAATACCTTTTCATTTGAAAAAAAATTATCCAACCAACAGGTTCAAGTCTGACTTTTTCTTTTTGTAGAACAGTAACAAAGCTGCTCTGATTCACACTTTTGTGTTTCTTTCATAGAAAACCAAAAATCAGAAATTATGCCTGAAAAGCAGCCCACCAGACTCCATGTCAATGTGCAATCACATAAACCATTTCCAGATTGTTCAATTCCTAAATTATACAACCACAGCTTCGCCTGATAAAATCATCATTCATGTCACTTAAAAACATCTAATGGATTTGGACTTGCACGATGTGCTCACACAGACAGTGTAGAAGCGGCAGACAGCATTTCAGTTAAAGACATCCTTCATTTAATAATTCCCTTACCCTCTGTGCATGTGTGTACTGGAACAAGGATGGTGATCCATATAAGACCTCTTTTTAAAACTCGTTATCAATAATGTTTGATCCAGTTTGATAATTAAATATTTCAGCTACTGAAATGTGTAAAACTTTTCTTTGTAATAAAACTTCTGTAAAGAGGCTAGATTTAATGATACCACAAAACAACAGAAAACCATGACGGGCCTTTTTTATGCAGTTTTCTGTCAGACCGGAGTTTCAGACTGGTTGTTATTATAACCTGTCTTTTATTTTTTTAAACTATTCAGTCAAAATGCATGTTAGAAGGTAAGACTGAAAAAGTAAGAGAATCTAAATGTTTGGGAAGCCATATACAGATGCATGCACACACATGTTGTGCCAGTGCAGAGTATTGGACTATTAGCAAGACATCATAAAAACATGATGCATGACAAAAAGGCAAAGCATACTGTAAGACAGTGTAACATAGTCCACTCCTCTTGTTTTTAAAGCTTCCAAGGTCTACATCTGACCCTAACTGTATAATCAAAGAACTATGTAATCTTCTGAGCCATAACAATAGCAGCCAGGCTTTTAAATAGGGACCGTGAGCATCTTTACCCTCACACAGAATCTGTTTCAGCTTTCACAGCTGCAGAGCCAAACCTCCATCAGATGCCCTGTAATCGGAGCTCCACAGTTAACTGTGTCGGTGTTCATCCAACACTGAAAATGGGCTCTACTATAAATGTCAAGATACTCTCATTCCCAGTTGTTAGAAAACAGTGGAAACACTTCAGACAAGTTGGTGTTGATTTAAAACATACAGGTGATAAAGGAAAAGAAACAGAGAAATAGTTTCTCCTAAAATAATTTGTATCAGTCTAAATAGACTGTGTTCAAAAACAGATACTATTTCCCAGAAGCTTCATGTGACAAACTTAAATTAAAACAACATAAATTTGTACATTTGGTCATTCTGTAATCTGAAGAGGCACAAACATGCTGAATATCCAGGGTGACTTTTTCGCCTTCAACATGAAAATACTTTTAGGGAAGTAAAATGGTATGGTTCAAATTACAAAAGCTTAAAAATGAAAACAAGGCAACTTCTTTCCATCCCACGTGCCTCACATGAAGGAAAGAAAAAAAGCCTGGGATGTTTCATATTTTCAGAGAGCCGTCAGGATTTATTTTCATTAGTGACGTGAGGGTAATGAAGACATCATGATGACTGACGGGTGACTTTCCAAGCCTTCAGGATCAGCGATGGAGGGAAGTAAGATTTTACACACACACACTTGTATGTGTGTGTATAAACAAAAACAAAGAACATAGACCACAAAACTTAAAATGAATACAAAGCCCGTTTTTTCTATTAAAAAAAAGTAGAAAATATTTAACAATCTCTTATCTTTCACAACTTCAATTCCTACTCCCTATCTATTGTACAGAGGATTGTTTATTGAATGTCCGGGGTTGGTCATGTATGGATTATAGCAGATGATGAAACCTTGCAAACTCAATATTATTATCGCTGAGAGCTATGACACGTTTAATCATTAGCTTTTGCTTGCAGCTAATTAGCTGATTATGCCTTGGCATGTTTTCCCTCTTTCAACACACAAGGACTGATACAACCACACACATACACACACAATCAAAACTAGATATATATTCATAGTTAGCAAATGACAGTACATAAGGACACACACTGGTCACTAGTCCTTCCTTTTTTTTAAAACAAGAACACAATTAAATTCTTAGTAGTGTTAAGGCCCTCTGGTAAGAGAAAACCAGGGCGTGGTGCACATTAGCAGGGCATGCAGCCAAGGGCTGTGTGAGTCCATCTCTGTGTGTGTTACTTCATCATCTGCCTGCTGACAGACAGTCACAGCTGTATGGCACAACAGGTAGGTTTCTCTCTCTTCATTTATCTTATTCATAGGTTGTTTTTCTTTTGTCCTTTTTACAAATAAATGTAAATGGCTGGATAGGTTGACAATGACCTGCTGACACACAGCCTCTCCCTATTGTATAATTTTCCTGGTGTTCAATTTATTATCAGCAAACTAAGTATTTTTGTGTCTCGCCTTCCCTTTAGATCATGGAGTACATCACAAAGATCTTCAATATCATAAAAAGCATTGGCAAGAAAACAGCCTCCCTCCACCGTGTTGCTCTTAAGCCTATTTTACTGGAATCTAATAATGTTTGCACAGCAATCACCTCTGGGAGATGGACCATGCACAAACACACACACAGACTCTTAGACTGATGCACAGATAAAATTGGAAATTAGATCATATATGTAAACAAAGGGACATGCACAGGGGATAGGCAATGATTTCCACTTGGATATTCTATGTTAGCTTCATAAATGCACATATAAATGTTGTTTAAGAAGCCTTCAGGTTTGCTTTTTGTCTATATTTTATATTGATGCTTTAAAATGGGAGGATTTTCACATCTTCTAGAGCAAAACAGAAAAGGTCTTTGAGCTGTAGTGACACACTCAACTGGCTCTAAAAGCTACTTATTAAAATATTTCAAGGGCATTCATGTGTCACTCGCAACTGATTTATCATCGACAAAAGAACCTCTTGTGTCAGTTCCATTTTTTGCATGGTTGCCACAAATGCTAATCATACAGAAGATTACCATTTAAGTATCTTTTATCAGAAATCTTCAAAGTCCACTTTCAACCATCTGAGAGAAAAAGTACCGAGTCTGCTGTCTTTTATTAAAATTCTCTTTCCAATCTGAGTGGTTACCGTTTATAAACCACAGAAGAAAAACATAAATGCCTTGTTCTCTACAAATAATATGAAGAAATAAAAAATACTGCATTTGTACACATATGTTTAGTACTTTTTGGCTTGGTTAGAAAAGATACAACTTTACTCTGATTATTACAGCAATCACTGTTAAAAAATAATACCACCAGAAGTTACATTTTTATATGACCAGGTAAAAAATACTGTAGGTTTCTAAACAGAAAAATATGTACTTGTACCTGTGGCTCAAAAGTAATATTACATTAAAAAATTAACTAGAAATCAGTTGCAGCATCAATAAAATGACAAAAAAATCTGTGTTTGTGATCAATGCTTTGCTTAATATACCATGTCAAACCACTCTGCAGGACGTTTGAACTTAAATGTAAACATTTCATGATAACAATGAGCCAGACAGTGAGGAGAAAAACCAAACAGGAGACAGTTCAGCCTGTAAAAGTCACCTGTTCTTAGGTAGCGTGACATAATATTTTTATGGAAAACGGCTGAAGGGAGTAAATGGGCCTGCAGTTAACGTGTGTCATGTTGAGGCATACAAGTTCTGATTTTTTCCCTTCATTTGCTCTTTTTGCTGTTTCCTTTAATAGACCTTTGGACTGACACACCTGCACACTTCAGCAGTGCATCTAAAATCTGCACTGTAGGTTAGGCGTTCTGAATGCATCCCTACACACAAATCTGATTTATTTATTTTGATTGAATGTCTATAACCATAATTTTGTGAATCAAGTTGAGATATAGCCCTCCTTTTTTAATTTGCATGCATCTTATTGTTGTGAACTCATCCCTACTGTAAGTCTGTAAGTGTTATCTTTACATCTCAGTATGCTCTCTGCAGAATCACATCTGACTGTGAATTTTTAAAAAAGTAACCCGACAATCAAGTTTCAATAAAACACATAACACACAGAGCAGCAAAACCTTAGTTTGAAGAGCAGTTGTCTTTCAACCAGAAGGTTAGGAGTTCAATTCCAGGTTTCCCCTGACTACATGCTGAAGTGTCCTTGGGCAAGACACTGAACCCCAACTAGCTCCCCGATGTGCCTATCGGGGTGTGAGTGTGTGAATGTAATACAGTGTAAAGCGCTTTGTGTGGTAGAGAAGACTGGAAAAGCACTATATACCGGTAAGTCCATTTACCTTTTAAAAAACTACCTAAAACCAACTGGTGTGCCACGATATGAGATGGATAAACACTGGCCAAATAATCCCACAACCTCAGCTGTTACGCGTCCTCAGTTTAATTTTTTTTTAATAACCAAAAATTAAGAACCAAAATAAACGTTGGACATCTCCTAAAATGCTTCCAATGATAAAAAGATCACACCAGCTTTAACAATAGATGCATGCTTTAAATGCAGAGCATGTTGTTGTAGGCTGATGGAAGAAGAGAGTAGTAGGTGGGAGCAGGGATAACCCATCTTCACACACACTTACTGTGTCAGGGGCTTTCCCTGAATTGATGTTGCTGTATGCACTAATGAGCAGAGGGAATGGATGGGACCTCACCGCTCCAAGCTACTCATTTGGCTTTATGTGTGTGAGTATATCTGGGTAAATGTCCCTTTCCATGAGACGTTTATCTTTCTGCTACCTATAATCATGTCTGAGCTCATGAGTGTATATGAACGTGAGTGAGAGTCAGGCAGTACTCTGAACAAAGGCTGCAGCCAGAAGAGTTATGACGACCTTCCAGCTGACTGACTATCCTCCTTTCCTTCCATCCTTGCCTCCCTCCTTTCTTTACATTTTCCTTACTCCCTTCCTAGTCATATATCAACACTGTTTGTCCATATGATATGCCCTCTGAGGTAACAAAGGGATGTAGATGGATGAAAGTAGTATCAGAGCTCCCAGTCAGAAATAGAGCATAAGAGCAGAGACGTAAACAGAGATTCTTTGTGTGTCTGTTACTCATTTCTGGCTCTGGTGCACCATGATCCATTTCTGTGAACAGAGTTTTGACTATGTGATCATTAAACTCAGTCAGTACCTTGGTAGGAAAGGTTCAAAAGGAACAAAAAATAAATAAATACAAAAACAAACAAATAGTTAAAAGACTCATTTGTTGTGCCCAAACTATAACATGATCTATGGACATTTGCCTAACTACGATGAGTAAATAAACAGAATAAACAACAAGAAAACTCACTTTTTCCAACAGGTTAAACAAGTAGATAAATTACTGAACAACATAGGCTGAGGAGTAAAAGCAGGTCAGTAGTCTTCTTGTAATGTCCACATGGGATGTATTCAGGGATAGTTTTGAGAGCCAGTAACCCACATTTGAGGTTCACTCAGAGCCCAGTAAACAATCACAACAATGGCAAGATAGTGGAGAGTTAGTTTGCTGAGCTACACAGTTACAAAAACGCCTTTAATGGCTGGTTGTGCGTTTCATCTAAATGTAATCTCCTAAATGTATGCAGGCTCATGACATACCACCAACATGAAATCTAATGCCTTTCACCTATTCAGCTTGTGTGTCTATTACAGCATTAAGTAATGATGGTCATAGTGATAATCGGTGGTCATAAGAGCAGCACAAGTAACCCCCAACTGTTTCTTGCTTTGCATCTGCCCTCTGGACACACACAACTTACCAATAAGTACCATAAACCCTGGACATAAACACACACAAGCACCCTTTTATCACCACTGAGCTTGATTATAAACACCTTGGCTGTAACCACAGCTGATGCAGAAAAATACTTCCACACACATCTCCAACCCTACAGCTCCCAAGAGAGCGATACACACAATGAAGGAAGAGGTCTTTTTCCCAATTACACTTTGAAAGAAGGCGAGGGTGATTGTTGGTCTCGACGTACCAGTAAGAGTGTGTGTTTGATGAAGGTGCTCATAAAAGCCCTGAAGATTGTGTTGATGGAGGGTATTATAGAGGGTCTATCAGTTGGCCCAATCACCTCATGAAGCATCCAGGCAGGACCAGGAGCAGGACAAAGGATCCACTTCAGCATTTACCCAAAGGCATTTTTCCTTACAGCCCTCCCCTTCTCCTCTCGTCCTTCATAGTATCTTTCTTTTCCAGTTAATTTACTTAAATGTGTATTTTCTGAAAGTCTCCTATCAGCACCTGCAGAGGTCATTTATGCAGATGTAATGGTCTGCTGACTTCTGAATTGAATTAGACGAAAATGAACCTGTTAGGAACAATTCAGTCTGAACTTGTAGGGCTTGCATGTGTGGTAGTAATGTGCTATAGGAGAAAGCTTGTAGGTCTAACAAATGTAGATAAGTGTCAGAAAAAAATAATCCTCTCATTGAGCCACCCTACTGTAGTGGAGGGGTTTTTACATCCTGAGGATCCTTAGGAGCTATGCTCTCAGGGGATTTATGTCCTGGTAGGGTCACCCATGGCAAACAGGTCTCAGGCTAAGTGTGACTCAAAAACCCTTATAAAGCAGAACACTGCTTGAACACTGATGCTTTGTTGAACTTGACGTGCTTGTCAGATTGCCCGTAAAGAACACTACGTTGGAGCATAAGAGCCACCGCTTGGCACCAGGACATCACAGCCTGGTAGAATGTTGGCTCAGAAAGTGGGGGATGCCTGTAAGGTCTGGAAGGCCTAAACATGTTGTGAGGGTCTGCTGGGAATGTCTGGCAGAGTCCCCTGTTAGAAAGAGCTTCAACTCCCACCTCCAGTAAAGCTTCAACAATGTCCTGAGTGAGGCTGGAGACATTAGGTCTGAGTGGACTATGTTTGCTGCCTCCATTGTTGAGGTGAGTAACCAGAGCTGTGGCCGTACAGTCTGTTGCAGTGCTAATCCCAAAACTCGTTGTTTGATAACAAAGTTACAGGGGTTTTAGTAAAGAGGTGTTTTTCTATTCACCACAGTTTGGCATGATGAGTAAAAAAAATCTTCTTTTTTATTGCATTGAAAGGCAGAAATGACTCAACTTCATTTGCAGGTCTGAAAACGATGTTAGTCAGATTGATAGGACATCAGTAGTGATGAGGACTCTGCATCTGTCAATTGTGGTGAAGGAACTGAGCCAAAAACAAAGCTCTCCATTTTCTGGTCGATCTAAGTTTCTATCCTCACCTAAGGACATAAGTTCTGAGAAGTGACCAAAACAAGGACATCACAAGTGGTTGAGATAAGTTTCCTTTGTTTTGTTTTACATTTTGCTATGAGAATAGTATTTATGAGAGGAAAACAGAGGAAAGTCTCCATCCGCCATGGAAGCTTTCTGATTAATCTCCTGCTGTGTGATACGAGGTTAGGACACAAACTATAACGAGACGATGGCGAAAAATAAAATGACACCATGAAAGAAAATAGAAGAAACAGAGGAAAGAGAGAATTTTTGTCTAAATCTAGTAAATGTACAAAATTAAAGAGGCAAAAGTTTAAGGACACATTGTGGATAAAGCTATAATATTGGCTGAGTTGGGCTGCTTGTACACAATGCAGATACTATCATACATTACAGTTGTAGCTCAGCAGGGTCAATAAATTCAAATACCCTCTGTGTCATAGTACAGACACCAGTTTGAAAATCCATCTGATGATGGAAGCATGTCGGACTCTGCTATAACGAGCAGCGATATGCTTCTTTTCAACATATTACTCTGTTTAAAAAAAAAGAAAGAAAACCAAAGACAATTGACAATTTAGTTGGTACCAGGAAATTGTTCAGTATTACAGGTCTCTACATTTTATAGGGATATACGTGTCCCTTCAAGTTATTTCCTGTTGTTACGAACTTCTTTTTCTTCTCTTTACAGTCCTATCTGTAATTTCAGGTCAAATCTCAGGTGGGGTTTGTGGATTACAGCACCTATGTCGGTTTGACTTCTAACTGCGTATACAGTATACACATAGGAACAACTCCAGCTGAATTATCTTTGTCTTTTTATTCAGTCATTCATATGTTTTCAGCCAGGTCAACAAGGTCACATGTGCTTTGAAAGTCTAGTTTTGGGTTTGAGGACTGGCGATGCAAAGGTATTAAAGTTGTGGAGGATATGATTCAAGGGGGATCAATTACTTTCCAAAGGGTCAAAAATAAATACAAGCCCATTAATAAAGGATTTCTTTAAATTTCAACAAGTTAAAAAGTTGATTAGGTGTAACTTAAAAAACTTTTAAGAAAACTTTTTTTCTAGGTCTCTCCCCCATAGAACTCTTATTAATAAATAATATCTATCCATTCATTCATTTTCTACCATTTATACCCTGAAAGATGCGGGGAGGGGGTTTAAACGGAGGAGATGCTCCCGTTCTGGAGGGGATGCACGGTGGTGCAGTTGGTTAGCACTGTGGCCTCACAGCAAGAAGGTTGCTGGTTCGAGCCTCAGCTCGTGAAGGTCCATCCAGTGACCTTTCTGTGTCTGACTTCTGTGTTAGCATGGGTTCTCTCTGGGTACTCAGGCTTGTCTATGTGTGTTGCCCTGTGATGGACTGTCCAGGGTGTACCCTGCCTCTCGCCCGATGTCAGCTGGAATTGGCTGATAAAATAAATAATACCTCAATTTAATCCTTTATCTCAGTTGTGATACTGATACGGTAAAATCTAGATGGGAATCTGAGGTGGGTACAATAGAGTCTGATTGACCTGAATGACCTATGCAAAGAATAAAGAAGTTTAAGATTCTGCATAGGCTTTTCATCACTCCTGAAGCTAGACACTGAATAAATCCAACTCAATCAGAACTTCGTACTAAATGGCAATCTGCTGTCAGTTCATTTATTCTCTGTTTGTGGTGCCGCCCCCATGTCCAGGAATTTCTTATTATAATTTTTCAATCGTTCTTAAGGGCCACCTAAATCTGGGGGCATGGACGTGCTTGTTGTGACTAAAGGATGAGTCATCTGCGGATTTTTGCAACAAAACAACTTACATATTCTGTTGCATTGTGCTCGTAAATGACCAAATACAGCACTGCTTGAATGCAGGTTCTACAACAGACTAGCTCACATAGGTGCAGAAGAAGCAGCTATAATACATTTTCACACATTTTCACTGTGTATTGAAGCATTTGTTTCTATGTTTATATTAGAAATAATATCGTTATTCCACCATTCATCGTGAGTGTATGTTTCATGTTTCCATAATATCATGCAGCTAAATTCAGAGCAATAACTGAAAGAACAACCATAAAGGTACAAAAGTAAATGTATCTGGATGTCCGACTTACACTTAACATGTTTGTGTGTGCTTGTGTGTTTTCATTATGTCACTCACCCATGTCTTTGTGGCTTTGCTCAAAGGAGCTGAAAGTGAAGCAACAAATTGATGGACAGTTTCAGCCAACTAATGTGCTCCTTGTCAGTATTTGGATCAGTGCTGCATGTCTTTGCTTACAACTATCTGTAGTTAAAATATAAACTGATTATTC
>JBAMHV010000018.1:12798122-12835526 GCA_037177535.1 Pseudomugil gertrudae
TATACATATATGAATAATGTGTTCTATGGCTACATAATCTCTAAGTAATTAATTATGGCACATTTATAAATAACTTTTCCCTTGTGAAAAAGCCAACTGGACATCTGACAAGCAAACTCTGTAGTACACAGACAGACTTTCAATTTCAAGAAGACTTTGGTGCCAAAATTTGATTCAGTTGTTTATCAGAGCGCACTCAGACAAACAACTTGTGTCTGGCTCACTGTGTTTGTGTGATTTCATATGCTAGTGTAACTTCAGCCACACTGCCTATTCTACAATGCCAGCACAGAGCTCAGCAGTGGTCTAACATCTCTCTCTGTCAGTCAGAAGAAAAACAGAGTCTCACACACGCTTGCACAAAGCAGGCTGCAGAGAGCGAAGACAAAGAAAGAGAGAGAGGGCTAGGGTGTGGGAGGGTGGGAGAGACACAGATCACAAGGGAACGAAAGGGGAAATGAGCGGGAAAGCAGAGATAGAGAACGCAAGATAGAATACAGCGAGCGAGAGGGAGGGAGAAAAACAGACAGAAAGACTGAAGTTCATGCAGTCATTGGGGCGAAGAGGCACAATGAAAGAGATGAAATAAGAAAAAGGGTTGGACACAAACAGAAGCACACTGAGAGGGAAAAACAGTGGTAAAAGAGTTTATAACGTGGTGGGGAGGTTTTTGGTCCGTTTTAGTCAGCCTGCACAACAAACATTCATAACACATTGCAACACTGGACATAAACCTTTATTCCATAATTACTGTATTCAGATCAGTTATCATTTGAAGAATGCCCAACACAACAAGAGTCATTACAAGATGGAAAAACAATAACTTAAAAGGGGTTTTACTGCATTAAAGTGTGGCTAAAGTTGAGTAATTTTTTATAGAACTTCCTACATCTCAAACAAAGAAAAGCCAGAGAAAGCAGTGATGTTTACATAGATGTCAGTGGGAGATCATGAATTATGCATGTTACATGAAGGCGTGTGACCACACTGCATGTCTGGAGACCTAAACTCCAAAATTTGTTTTTGTGTGTCTGATTTAAAGGGGTGTTATGTTCCCCGTTATCCAAGCTGTGAGACTCAAATGGCTGCAAGAGAGAAAATAAGACAGGGAGCTTTAAGAGGGACACAAAGGGGAAGAGATAGAGAGAAGCTGCTGGTAAACACATCCATTTTCAGCTCATGGTGAGGTAATGCTGCCAAAGCTGCCACAAATACACACTCGGGCACACATGCAAAAACACACACACACACAAAGTTCTGCAGCTCTGCAGTGCTCGAGTTTGGCACTACATTGTAGCCCCACCCCAGTCCCTGAACTGACTGCATCCAAGCACACACACATACAGTCCAGCTCCCAAGTTCAGCATGTGGACCCTAATCAAAACAATAACAACCTCATCTGCAGATGCTGCTGGTGCCTCACGTGACCAAAGCTGCTGGCTCTCATTGTTTACAGGGAGGATCAGGAGAGAAGCGATGGTGGGGAGGGAGGTGAGGAATCTATAGTTTGGGCAAAGTGCTTTGTTCATATTAACAGCCCCATGATGGTGGGGGGTGCAGTGTATGTGTTTCATGAAGAAAACAGGAGATGGTCTGAATGACCTCTCCACATTAAGGAGGGGAGGGGGAGCAGTACCAGCTGTCTTCTGAATTCCACTGCCACCCCGAATGTACACCCTCACACAAAGACAGAACCAACCTCAAAGCTAAAAGTACCAGTGTGCCTGTTTACGTATTTACAAGCTGTTCGGCATAGTGACAACCTGAAAAGGAGTCGCTTGTAAAAAACTAACATTTACCTTGAGGGGTTGTGTGTGTGTGTGTGTGTCTTTGATACCGTGTGCACGCATGTGGGTACAATACCCATTCCAGTGAACTGCCAGCTCGCAGGTGAAACTAGTGAAGCAGATGAAAAAAGAAAGCAGAGAAGAAAAGGAAAAGTAAGAGGGTGCAAAAAAGAAAAGAAATAAAGAACAGAATATGACAGAAGACCCCGACTGAGAAGAAATACAGCACATAAAGCTTTATACTGTTTCAAGGTTGGATTGTGTTACATGGGTTAATCATGATTCAGTATGATAACGAAGCAGATGTGGTCCTCCAGTTAAAGTTTTTTCACCACAAAGGAAGCCTTTTTAACAGTAATTATTCCTGGAATAAAATGAGCTGTAAACAGCAACACAAAGTTGAGAACAGCATGCACCACAGGGAACAAAAGTTCTATTGGTTTTCATTAAAGTAATCCTATAAGCTTCTAATGCGCAGCTCTAATTTCAATCTTGATAAGATTGGTAAAAACCTTCTGTTTCCTTGTCTCCAAGTCAGTGAACTGAAACCCAACAGATGATGGATTATATTACCTGTTTTTTTTTTATTTACAGTTCTGGTCCTCCGCCTACCTGGAGCTTTGGATCTTATTGAGGATACTAAAGACCATGGAGGCCCCTTATTGGATTAGGAGGTAAAAGGATATTCCACCACTGCCCTATTTGAGGACAATTTATGTAGATCTGGACAAGCAGATGGATCTTAGATGTCAGACCAACGAATGTTAACTTTCTCCTCATTTTAACACTGTATCCTCTTCCATGGAAGAGCACATCTGGAGAACAGGTCTGAGTAAATATCTGGCTTATTTTACTGATCCAATGATACTAAACAAAACTAAAAAGCTCAACAGTTTGATCCTCTAATATTATGAGAGTTAAAAAGAAAATAAAGCTAAAATAAGCTATGCTTAGTTGAAACTTGGTCTAATATATGATCCATTATCCTGATTTCAAGAGGGTATGGATTGCAGCTTGTGTGAAAAATGACCTTTTTGAAGGGGAAATTACACATAGCTACTCTAAACACATTATAGTCTCTCCCATGGTGTAAATATCTGTCATGCATCTGTTCGACCACACGGTGCATTTATTCCACATATGGGAATTAACACATCATGGTTGTAATTCATTATAATAGGTGAGAGCACATGAAAGCTCAATCATCAAATTGAGTCCATATCAGTCATTATTAGCAACTTGGAAAATGTTGAGGGATAAGCTTGTATTGGATGATGCACCCCGACTATGATCTGGATACCAACTGGCATCAACTCATCGTCAACAAGCAAACCTGTGGGGACTTCATAGGTTCAAATTTAGTTCCCTAAAAACACAGAACAAAGATGAAACAGTACATAGATATACTGCAACATCTGCTTTTATGTCTCAGAACATACATACAGCTTAGTGACCAAAGCACACCCACAGATAATCACTTAAATCAGTGTTTCTCAACCCTGGTCCTTAAGTACTCCTGCCCTGCATGTCTTAGAAGCTACCCTACGTTAACACAGGTGAATGTAATAAATGCTCGTTAACAGGCTGCAAAGAACTTGATGAGAGAGTTCATTAATTTTAATCAGGTGTGTTAAAGCAGGGTTGCCTCTAAGAATCATCAACTCAACAAAGTGAATGTTATATTGTTGGGCTCTTTTAAACATACATTTAATCTGTTGTATTGTTGCGGAAAAAGATATTTAAACTATTGCGTGCCTCTGTTTTGTTTCTGTAATGAGTTGATGATTCCAGTCTATGAAATAATTATCATTTACTTCCTCAAGTTATCAGAAAGAATTATGAATATCAACTCAATGTCATGAAGAAATAAATAATTAAATGAAAAAGCTGATGTTTTAAAAATTGCAGTGCTATCAATTTTGGTGCTTTACACAAAACTAGGATGTATAAAAGAACACACACACACACCTTTCTGCCACACAGCCGTCACCTTACTAAACGGCCATAAAACTGGTGTGTGACACTCAAATTAAAAAGGCGCTACAATTATGACACCCTCATGGCGTGCTCTTAATTAGTACGTCTTCATTTTAATTAATAAAACCTGTCAACCTGACAGATATCAATAATTTATATCAGACAGGTCAATGGAGCTTCAAAATTTATGGCCATAATTAGAAATAGTGCAGGGAGAGATTGAGGGTGCACAAATTCTGCAGGGCTGGGTTTGTTTTTTTTTTATACATTAGTCTTGAAACCTTTTTGTGTCACAATGTCTTTGCCCCAAACCAAAACTTTGTCTGGGTCACTACAGTAATATAAATGCTTTATTATGCAGGAGAAGTAAAAGGTGCAAACATGAGGTTGTAAATTTTACATGCAAGATCTGTGCTTTTTCGGCATGCGTGTTTGCTTTACAACACAAATGATTAAAAAAAGTCATTGGCAGAAGACAAAAAGAACAAATAAAAAAAGTCCACAAATTATAGAAAAAGTCATATATAAAATAACTAGCTTATATATGTGGCAGAATAATACATAAATAACTGATTTGCTTTTATAAGAAGCAACTAATAACCATTTATAGAAATTTTACTCAATTTACAAATGAGTTGTAATTTTTGTCAATCCTTCTGCTGGTCATGGTTCTGCTACCTGGTTCAGTGCAAAACATGCGAGCTAAACTCAGCATGGGGGCGACTGTGGCGCATGTAGTAGAGCGGGTTATCTCCTAACCAGCAAGTTAGTGGTTCAAATCCGGCTCTGGCGTCCACATGTCGAAGTGTCCTTGAGCAAGACACTGAACCCCCAGTTACTCCTGGTGCTGCGTCACTGGTGTGAGTGTTTGTGTGAGCGTATGGGTGAATGTGTCGAATAGTGTTAAAGTGCTTTGAGTGCACTGATGTGTAGAAAAGTGCTATACAAGTATAAGACTATTTAGCATGTACTTTTGACTTTAAAAGGTAAAGAAAAAACACAAGTTGAATTTATTGATAAAAAAAAACTAATACACATACTTTATGAATTTGCTAATATGTTTTTGATCAATTTTGTGATGATACACTGACACAAAAACAAGTGATGAAGGCCAAGACCAAATGAAGCCAAGAACTACTGCAGTAATATATAAAATCAAGGGATGATTGATTTTGGCTTTTTTTTTTTTTTTACTGATATCTGATATATCGAATAGGTCTAAGTCTCAATTCTGATGCCGATATATTTTGATCTCCCCCAAGAAAAAAAAAGAAGATATATCCTCCACTATGCAGCAGGTTTCATGTCTGTACACACACACACAGGATGATATCAAAGCCACATAATTTATTGAGGTTGTGTTAAACAAACATACATGGAAAACTACACAACACCTCTTTTCTTTTATCATTTCAGTTATAAGAGACATAGCTGAAGAGTTTGATACAATATGTACATCTGTGTAAAAGTTGCAAAAATAAAAAACTGACAGGTATTTTTCATATCATATTTCAATGCTAATATCGGGCAATAACACCAGTATGCAGATAATAACAGAAATCTTTAACAAAATCTATGTAAAATTGTTGAACAGCATAAATGTGGGTGCCTTAGCTGTTGATCCAGCAAAGATGTTATTACAACAAAGTTTAATCCAATAAAAAGATGCACAATGATATGATTAGATTGAAACAGTAACATGATACATGAGCCTCACAATCCATTTGGCATACGAATCATCTTCATGGAGCATAATCTGTATTTTTACTCAGTGTGGGAAAAACAGTAGTAGGTAAATATCTTACCTGTTGCTGTGTAATCTAACAGAGATGTCTCACTGCTGACTAGCCAGTCTTGTCATTTGGGTGGGAAAGCTGACATTAGAAAACACTGACATGAAGTAACTTTACATTCACTAGTTGAATTGCTTTACTAGTCATAACTGTATATGCCTGTGATGTACTGGTGACATGTCCAGGGCGAACCCCGCCTCTTGCCTGAACGGCTGCTGGAATGGGCTCCAGCTACCCGCAACGCTGAAGTGGATAAGCGGTTAAGGAAATGGATGGATGAACTTTATATGCCTCAGTATATTCCAACTAAATCAGGCTCTGTTCATCTGGCCATTTACAGAAATTACAACTTTTTTTTAGTCCAATTCCATTTAAATTTAAGGCTTTAAAGAAGGATGGGGCGTACTATTATACTAATCAACAATGTCTGCTGATTTTACTGCTCAGTTTAGATAAAGTTCTTACCTTTTAATCGAGTGGATGCTCAATGTAACATGTACTTTTATCTCTTAATTAGTGTTTCTGTTTGGATGCAACATTTGACACTGCCATCAATTAGTACCACCTCTTATGCGCTGTAGATGACCATAATGCACATCCATCAATGAAATCAATTAGTTTTTCTTTTCCTGCTGCAGTCTGGGACATCAGTCCATTAAAGCTGGGGGGCGATGGATTATTCTGAGGGAGCAGAGTATCTGCAGATCCAACCGGCACATAAAGACAGGTTCCTGGGCCCTGCACTATGCATTATAGATAGCTGTAAGGAACACTAAACTATCTTATAAAAACAACAACAATGTAGAGCAAAATAGTATTTTGTGTGAGGCTCATCTGTTGCTTTGAATATCAGCTCTGTCACACTGACACATTTAGTCACGCTCCCCTGACAGTCAAGAGGGTTCAGACTCCAAACGGGATGCATTAGGTTTATTTACGACGTCAATAACTGCAAATAGATTTTTGCTGATGGCTTCTAAATGAATGCTGGACATAATGAGTGTTTTCTTCTACTACTAATCATCAGCAGTGAGCGCCTTCACTGCAGATGATACTAATTAGATAAAGAGCATACATGGAGGAAGTTATTTCAACTGCATGGCAGTGGTGCTAATGTCCTCACAATTTGCCTCTTCTTAAAATCTAATGTTGGAATTAGTGTGCCAGATGTATGCCTGTTAAATAGCAATAGCTCTAAAAGCTCTGGTTTTAAACACAATGTAAACCCTGGATTTAGATCACATTTATTACACACACATTCCCTATACACACTTACCAAGGCCCAATACTTTAGCAAAAGATCACAGTCAATTTACTCACTAATCTTTGGTTTAACACTCTCCCACCCAGACAAAGACATTTGATTAAAGACCTAATTTGCATATAAAAATCAACTTGGCTCACTCTGGCAGAATCACAAGTTGTTGTTTTTTTTCGGCGCTTGTTGACTGAGCATGTCGATTCAATCTAGGTTTCGAGTATTGACCAAGAAGGAAGGCTTTAGCTTTGATTAATCTGTGCCTAATAAATATAAAGTTGAACAGTAGGGCATGATGGATCCATTAACATTCAACTGTGTCTAGGATTAGAGATTCAGCATCAGCTTAGAGGACTTTCATTAACTGAACAAACTTACTAGTGATTACTGATAAACAGAACCTAATTAAACTACTTGCTTAGAGGTATTCGTCAATAGCACCAACTTTTAGAGACGTTTATATCGTTTCACTACTGGTGAAGAACCCAAAGACAAACGAGCATGCCTGATAGTACACTAATGTGATGATTAGCAACTTTGAAGAATACTAGATAAGCACATTTATACTGGTTAACTGGTTATAATGGTTTTAAGAGGTAACTAAGCTCTTTTCTAAACATAATGAAATCTGATGCCCAGATATGATTTAAGACCTTTTAAAGTCAGTCAGGAAATTTTTGGTGGTTAGTAAACAAACTGTCCTTTTCCACTAGCACCTTCTAGGTCCTAGCTCATTTCAGGTCCTAACACACCTCCTGGTTTTAATCGCTTCTATTACAACCGAGGTGCCTTCACTGTGGATGGGGTTGCTTTACCAAAGAGACTCATAAGTATCGTGAAGTCATTTGTTTATGACACAAACAGCACAACAATAGAGCTATAGAAGTCACGCGACTGTCTTTTTTTTGTTTGTTTGTTTACATCCCCATGTTGGCAGGAATGTGCTTTAAAATGAGCGCCGCTAGCTGGTAATTTATGCCATCAAATTTTACATTTATCATTTATCAGATTTTATCCTTATCATGTCCCCAGTGTACTTTTTAAAAACATTTGAGGTGGTCAGCACTTGGTGTTTTTCTTCTGCTTCTACTACTTTGTATTTAAATACAACTAAATGTATTTTCCAGACATCACTGGAGCTTGAATTTACAGTATTATTGGCTGTGCCTAATTTATTCAGTTGTCCACTGAAATCAAGCTACATTTTTAATTGCTTTTTGATGCAAATACTATTATGCAAATAAAATTAGATTAAATCTAGATTAATTCATTACAAACCCTGTAATAATTTTATTATTATTTTAATAGAGTTTCACCCCCTCCTAAACTCGTAAGTCATCAAGTTGCTCCAGGATTCCAGCTCAGTGTTGGTCTACACGTGATCAGACTTGTTTTCCTCTTCCTGTAACTCTTTTAAAGTGGACCTTTTTTTCTTTATTTGGATGGTAATGGTCCATAGCTTCCGCTGGATGGTAGTGTGTGCAGGTCCAGGCCAATCAACACACAATTCCAAGTCATTTGGGACGCATCAACATTAAATATATACATAAAAACTTTCCAGTTTCGGTCATACGCTATATTTCAGTTTGAAAGCTATGCAGCCCTTTGTACATGAGGGCCCAGCTCTCTATTAAGGTATTGATCAGTGCTTTACAGTGCATCAAAATGATTGATTAACATTGTGAAATAGTTTGGAAAATTCTTCAGCATGATCAGGACACTCACTGCATCCAAATAATGGCATTTTCATTCTGCCCTTTAAATGGTTTGTTTGCCTTCATAAGAAAGTAATAAAATCAGCGTCCCTCTGCTAAAGTCATCACCATAAATCACATAACATTTGGAACTTGGGGAGCCATTACGGCCCAAAAAACAAGAATGCCGAGTTGCACATGCTCAGCAATGTCCATTTCACAAAAATGCAAGAAAATTTCTCTTATTTTTAGCCACGTGTAATTAAAAGCCAGATTGCTTAAATAATTGTTTCAACACATTTGGTTCACTTGAGTATGTTATTGTGAAAGTCGGAGAGAGCCACACAGATAGATTATGGGAGCTGTCTTTTTAGATGGTAATCTTATGGTTTCTCAACTCCACTGGCATCCAAACCAGAAAAACAGTTTTCTTTGGCAAACTGTGAGTGCCTGCCTTACTCTCTCTCTTATTTTTTTTAACCACTCACTCTATTTAGAGTCCACAACATTTCCTCACACACAGCCTGTCCACTCCTCCTTTCTCTTATTGTGAAATGTAAACCCCTCCTTCACCACATATGGTAACAACAAGGAGCAGACGAAGAGTTGCAGCAGTGGTCTGAGAAGAGGGAAATGACTACAGACACAAGCAAAACCATGAGCAGAGGGGAAAAAAAAACACACAATATGAGACATGTCACTTTGTCAACAAACCAACAATAATTTGACGGTCCCTCTGGGCCTCTTTTGTGACTGGCTTTGTTCCATGTCTGACTTGCCTGTTGCGCTGTGCTCCGAGAGTGAAGCACATGGTTGGCTCGGCGTGAACTCAATGATCAACAATAGAAATTAAAATAACAAATCGTTTTGTTTTTGTATTAAAGTTGTCTTAAAACCAAAAACCCGGCCCCAACAAACTCCTATCAGTTTACAACAATAAAAAAAGTTATGTTCTGTAACATAATAAAATATGCCAGTGTTGGGCTTTTTTATTGAATACAAAACAAGATAATAGAAAAACAACAGAGAGAAAAGTCACCAAACGAAATGTGAGTAAGTTAGCATCCTAATGGAGAAGGAGTGCAAGCAGCTGGTAGTCTGAAATAAGGATAATTTAAACCCTTACAAGTGTCTTTTTGAAGTTTTGCAACGATCGCCAAAAGCCTCTCTTGATTTCCCTTTTAACTATGGTTATACTTCACTTCCCCTGCTAGCAATTAGTCTCCAGAAAGTTATTTGTCAAAAGGCAAACCCTTCGTTTCCACCACCAGCTCTTGTTACAATTGAGCGTTTCCTGCATAAAGAAAACACAATCCCTCAGAGCAAGAAGCAGGTCCAGCAGCTGGTTAACACAAGTCTGATAATTCAGCACCACACAAAATAAAACATTGCATAAACTAACGAGAACCTGCTATGGTCATTTTTTTCTGTATTTCAATACACGAGTGATTGAAAAGAAAAAAAAGTTTTATTAAAGAAAACAGTTTGAGGATTTGAAAGTTGGAGCAAAGCAAAAAAATTTACAAAAACAGACAAAAAACCCAACAGGTCAGTCATTGAATGACACCTATTGATTTCAGGTGAAAGATCTAGGCAAACGCAAGCACAATAGTGTGGAGTAAACAAATATGATGAAGAAAGCTACCTGATAAAGTATTGAGAGATGGACCAGCTGACAGACTAGTGAAAAGTTGCAACACAAAAGCCCTAAGGTCTAACATCTATGTAGCACATGTCATTTATCCTCTATTTTTTGCAACGATTGCAGACAAAGTACTTTACTGACTGCCACTGAGGTAAGAAACCCATTGTATTTTGGCTTGCAAGGGTCTGGTGAGCCATCAAACAGCCAGACATTTCTTGGTAAGTCACCAGCAGAGAGGGAATTTTTCAGAGTGCAATTAACAACCCCAAGGTCAGTCTTCTCTGGAGAGTTGGTGATGGAAAATAAAATCCACAGGTCTTTTCTCTCTCGTCTTTACTCTTTCTTTTACTTTCTTTTACTCGAATACATCATGTACATATTTCTCACTCATCCCACCATTCATCCAAATCTCTTTCCTCTGCATGTTATTCCCCCCCATGTTTCTATTACAGATAAGCCTTGCTTTGTGGTCTGGGCCGACACCATTTCTCCCCCAGCACTGAAGCAGGGCTGAAAATCGGTCACAGGTGTGCAGTGGACGGGAGCAATGGATCTTAATCTTGAGGCAATAACGTTGCTGTGAGCTGAAGAGGTCACTAAAGGGATCTCGAAGCAAAGAGTCATATCTACTCCTGTGATGTGGGGACAATGAACTTTTTATGTTCTTGATTGTGCAAGAACACTTTATAAATTGAGCTGAAAATGGATTTAGCTGAAGTCGGTTTTGCAGTGGCTTTGATTTAGTGCTTGACAAGCACAATAGATCTTTGGATTTAGAGTACCAGGCTTTGAAGTGCAATACACAAAATAATTAGATGTCAAGTCAATGTAGTTGGACATTTCATTAAACACATAAAAAAGCAAATGATGGCAAAAAGAGAGAAACTTATTAACTCTTTTCTTGAAGACATCTGGAAAAAAAACACGTTAGCAAAGAGTTCAGTCTAGCTCCTAACTTCTACAAAAACCCAAAGAAACACTTATTATTAATCTTTTAATGACTAGATTAAAGAGAAAAGAGAAGCTTTGCTTCGGGTTTACCCACTTCTAACTTCGTTTCCTGTTTCCCTCCACACTGTGACCAAGCGAAGAAATGTGAAAATTTAGCCATGAAAGAAACAATAATTGACACTTTTTCAGTTTTCAAAATGTTGAAGTAAATACACAAACACATGATATTACACAGTCTCATATCAGCAATAATAAAACAGCAATAATTTAAAAGCAAATTGGTCAAAATCACAGTAACTACATCCTCACTGGTTCCATGTGAATTAAGAAGAGTGTTTGCAGCCAGGTGTGGCTAATTAAATTCCCTTAATGGGCTTTATGCACAACCCTGCTAGTTCCTGAACTTAGGGCAGCTCTTTTGTTTCTGTCTTTCATTACTGGATGAACTGATTAATCCAGGTGTGTCTGGCCTTTGCCTTAGGCTCATTTCATTCAGTAATGAAAGACAGGAAACAAAGGAGCTGTCCTTAGTTCAGGAAGTAGCAGGGTTTTGCATAAAGCCCATTGACTGACCTACTGCAGGTGTAAGTATCTTTATAAGTGCAGAGGTTTTGGCACCAAAATACAAACATAAAACCCATGACTGCATAAATATATTGTTGTTTAACTGTTCATTTGCATTGAATGTGCGTTTTCAGTCCTGACAAAAAAGTGGACACGCCTCTGAATTCAACAAGTGGGAAAAAAAGCTAAAGAGATCAAACATTTTAGACTTGTTAAGCTTAATGAAACTACAGATAGAAAAAAATAAATACATATGGCTTGTTTGCAAACGTTGCCAAGATTTACCCACTTCTCCCAAAAATCACCATTACAGTACAACTTAAGTTTGCAAAGTTGCATCTGAACAGAGCACAAGATGTCTGAAACGGTGTCTTTTAGACTAGTGAGACCAAACAGGAGCGGCTTTGTCATGATGTGCAGTAGTATGTTTGGTGAAAACTGAACAGCTTGTCAGCAAAAGGACATGACGTGGAGGGGTGATGATTTGGACTAGTCTCTCAGCCAAAAACTCAAGCAATTTGTTGTCACTGAGTCAAGCATGAACTCCTCTGTGTTGCACAGTTTTCTAGAGTCATTGTGTTTTGCAACAGGACAATGATCCCCTGCACAGCATCAAATTTTAAAAAGGTGCAGCTATAGTGCAGTCAAAGTCCTGGAATACAGGAATACTGTGAATGGACCTTGAAAGAGCTTTGCTTCAATAAGCAACACTGCAAAGAAGAGGGGTTATATTCTGTATTACCATCATCTTGAGAGATGTTAATCTTCAATGTTCATTGGCATCTTGCTGTCAGATAGTTTCATTAGGGGAATAAAAAGAAGTTGGCTGATAAAGTGTTTGTCTCCTAACTGAGGCAACAAGCTGAACTTGGCCTAGCACACAAATATTCAGTAAGCCATCTACTTGGACTGTATAAATATCAATATTATTGCAATCCATATGCGAGAAGGCAATTATAGCAGGACAGGTGTACAACCTTCTGTCTAATCCATGTGATAGATTAAATTTAAATCAAGACTTTTCCTCTTAATGGGCAACAAGACAGAGCTGAATCAATCAGCAAATAACCATTAAATTTAAAGCAATAGCTCGGGATGTAGTGATGAAGCTGCAGACTTCGACTGTACTTTTCGCAAGTTACCATCGATTGAACTCCTTCAGCTGCAAGTAATGAAGAGTGCTGTTCAATAACATTGCTTCGTTTTATGGCATATTAATGTTTTATATTTAATAGTAAGGAATGTTTTGAGAATTTTTAAACAGATGGTACTTAATTTCTGTGCAGGGCTGCTTATTAATGTTTATCTGTCCTGATGTGTACTGGATTTGGTTGCTGATCATCTAAAAATATTGGTGTATATAGTGTGCCGAGAGCCGCTCAGTGAGTGAAAGGATAACTAATGCAGCATCATGCAATAATTGTTCCCAGTTGTAAAAGAATCTGTGGTGCAAACTGCTGGATCAAATAGGCTATGCGCCATAATTACATTAAAGCATGGCCTTCATGGTTTCCTGCACAGATTTCAAGCCTATCATAGTGGTACATAATACTGGCTATAGGGAGACAGTTGTCAATAAGTTCATATTGTCTTTGCTGGAGAGCAGGAAAGTCATTCACGAGGGTAAACGATGAGATTTACTGTGCTAGTTGAATTTTGTGGCCTTGGACTTGCATTTTCACAATCCAGAAAACCACCAGGGACACTTTATAAACGTAACCACACAATTGCTTCTGTGATTTATGCCAAAAACATGAGAATCTTCCCTCTGGAACGATCTCAACACATTCACGTATAAAAAATAAAGAAAAATCAGAGGTCCACTGAGTTTTTTAATGCATAAAGGAATAAATAAATCTAAAATCTCACCCTGCTTTTTGCATCAAGTGGGAAGCAACGTGACCATAAGTATATGTAATGGAATAATAGTGGATACCTGTCAAATTATATTGTAATCAATGCCCTGGAAAAATTGCTTCCAGGATCAAATGAAAAATAGGATGTCAGCCCACATAAAACTATGTCCCATTTGTGAGATGACATTTCTGTGTCATAAACTCTCTGTGAACTCTGCATATATGAATTTGTGCCAAACTCCCTCTAGGAGGAGAATCAGACACTCACTGTCAGGGAATTGGCATGATTACACAAACAAACACACACACACACACACACACAGAGGGTCCTACCTGGCATGTGGGACATCGATGCTGGAGGAGACTACTTTGCGTTTCTGCTCAAGCAGCGACACTGATCGGGTATCGGGGTCACGGCTAACACGCTTGCCATCCACTAACCGCTGCTCCTCTGCCGCCTCTGGGCTTAGGCAGCCGCCTTCCACCTTATGGCTGTCTGCAGCTCCATTACTGAAGCTCTGCTGTGAGGGGATGAAAAGTGGATGAGTGAACATCCCAAAAAAAAAAACTATCCCACAAAAATGCCTCGTTGACCAAGAGCAGAGAGAATATTGAGCACAATAAAGGCACAAGACATTATAGACCCAAGGTAATGAAGTAACAAAAAACAATAAAGAACTAACTGAAGAAGTATGCTCTCCTGTCAAAATGTCAAAGACACTTAAGAATTTAGCATGTAAAGATTGCTTTACTATAAAACAGAAAAGGCCTGTAACCTAAAAACTAAAAATAATCTAGTATTTATATTTCAAATGAGAGGTTAAGGTATGATTATAGAAAAATTTCCAGATTCTTGGGCTAAAATGGTCTTATCTAAACATCCTGAATAAACCCAAAACTGCACAGTGGTCAGTTGTTTGTCTTGGTTCCTGTAGATGCTGGCATTATGAGGTTTTCCACAAAAATATACTGTTTTCTCATGAGCACAAAATAGAGAACCTTTTCACAAACACGGCCATTTGTGATACAATGCACAGCCTGATTACATTTCACTTTAGAAAAGTTGGGGGGGAAAAAAGAACATAATCTTTTCATCTTGCACAAATGCCTTGTGTGCATGCACCTACACACTCCAACGCACTCCTGTAGATATCTACAGCAATCAGACTCTTTGAAACATTTCTGACTAAAAGCCAATACACACATAGCTGTCAAAATAGACCAAGAAAGAGTGAATTCATTTTTGTAGATTAAAAGCAATTGTTCAGGGATGATTGTCAAGAGTCACTTATGGTCAAAATGATCCTCAATGCTTGGTGATACACAAAACGCCATGTGGAAAAACAGGCTCTGGTAGAGCAACATGATAGATAAAACCAGCTTGGGGAAGATTAGCCGTTTTGGGCATCAAGAAAGTCCTGCTTCAACAAATCCAAAAGCAATTCATTCCTTTCACCAGGCTTATGAATTATGGCATCTGACACAGCCAGAAAAGAGAGGATCATGCCAAATCAGTGGTAAAATCTAAGTTTAATATGTCAGAGCTGGATATGTGTGTGAGCCTGTGCACAAAACAAACCTACAGAGTGTTCCTGCCATCTTTTTTTTTCTAAGACACAAACTCAGAGCCATCCCGTGTGATTTGGGATGAAGCTTTTTAAATTCAGAGACTTTCGTGTGATTTCAAGTCAAAGGTCATCAAAGATATTTATAAAATCCCATCAGTCAGCGCTCCTGCTGCTTATGCTGAACAAAGAGGCATAATCCATATATGACTGACTGAACACTCAGTGTCTCGATTCTAAGGCTTCTCTTAAATTAAACCGTCTTTTACAGATTCTGTGATATTGGTGAGTTTATTCATGTGAGGAAGGACACAATTGTGAATATATTATCTATGATATTTTTAGAAAGAGCTTGGATGCCTCATGCATTTATCTGCAGTCCAATCACCCACAGCAAAGAATCAAAACATTATGAAATTCAACATATGGCTAAAGGATGAATCAAGATGAGAATCTGAGCACATTAAAAGCACATACTGGGTAACTCGTTTGTCAATCAGCAATAAAGTTGACACATTGGGATAAATAACTTTAAATACTAAAGTTGTTTTTTGCACACGACCGACTGTAAAAGTGCTGGTTTTTAGTAGTAATCTGTGGGAAATATAAACTAGAAAAGCACTCTCAGAGCATAGACCTCTGCTAAGCTCATTTTCATTTATATTGTAAAAAAATCTATTATAAGAATTCTTGTGTTTCTTCCAGATCAATCCCAGACTTTAATTACATTTTTTTGCTTATAGGATTATATATTAACTGTACTAGGTAACTGGCCAGTTTATACTGAAACCATTTAAGAGTTACAAAAAAATAAAGGATTATATTAAATGATCATATCCTGTTTTAATGTTTATAGACACAATAACTACCATTAAAACATTGAACTGCAATGTAAATATTGCTCATTAATCTGGGTAGAGGTCAAATTAGGGTGTATCGAGATACGGAGATGGAATAATCTGAATCAGTTCACAGATGCAAAAAATCTATTTTCATTGTGTTAACTGTAAAAGAAATGCAAAAGAAGAAGCTGGAAAAAGTGGAAATGAAGCACCAGGAGAAATCTAACAATCATCCTCTAAGTTCCGTTGAAGAAATTTGGCTTATGGAGATTTTTTTTAAAAAAGGAAAAAGATTATACATCAATAAAAAGTTTATGAATCCCACCAAGGCCTCTGAATAGCTATTTAATTAAATCATAAGGTGCCAAGAGGCCGCCACCCCTAAACTCAGAGCAACACTTCAATTAAATACTTAAAATACTAATGTTATCAAAAGGAAGCTTAGCTGCACCCAAAAAAAGTTTTGGCAATGGTTGTGTTATTTAGGTTATAAACAACTAATACCGCATATGCAAAAGGACACACATGGGCTCAATATCAAGAAAACAAAGATGATCTAAATATGTGTTGTTTTTCCAAGTGTGCGGGTAAATTGCATGCATAACACATATATAAACACACACACACACTTCCTTCAGCCTTAAAAATTACTCATACATTTCCACAAGGAGTCTAATCATCCAAACTTGACCCTTAGCTAATTGTGCCTCGTGCTGATGTTGCTTTACCAACCAATGGGGACAGACAGCTTTGGCCGGCTTGGGATCTCAGCTCAAGAACAAAGAGTCCCTCAGACTCTGTCAACAACCTTGCTTCATTGACTCTAACGTTGGCATACACTCAACACAGAGAACGACCAGCTCAACAACAGCGAGGGGGAAAAAGTCATGCATTTTTCTAAGCATCAAGAAATTCGTGTTGCTAAGGCTATAAAATTAACACTTGTATGAACCAACATGTCAACAAGTGGTATCCTGAACGTGTGTGTGGATTAATTTACAGAACTGGGCTATGTGCCAGGCATCCAGATTCTTTCTTGCATGCCACCCGTTGCCAGTCTGGGGGTGCCCACTTTGTTAGCTACTGCTACAGCTGCTGCTCAAATGGGACAGTGTGCTCTCACAAACAACACCCACTCTGAAATCCAGTCAGATCTTACAAAAACACCAGTAGAATAACCAAAAAAAACAAAGACTCACATTAAACTCAGTGCTTTACTACACTCGTGCACACAAAAAGCAATGCAGATGCACGTGTGAATCTGCACACACACTGAACTCCTCCTCCTCATTTTATGGCTTGTTTTCGACATCACTGGGAACTGAGCCATGCTGAAAGAGACTTGACCATTGTGCCGGGAAAACTACACTATGAGCCTCTGCTGCACTAGTCCAGCCTGATTCACGGGGTGTAATAGTACTATGCAACAGCTTTTGTGCGTGCAGCCCTGCATGTACACATATGCAAATAATCTGCCAATCCTCTGGCTTTAATAAAGACTTACTTGATAGTTCATAAGACAGCTAACAACTATAAATAAGAGAAAAAAGTGCAAATTGAGTGTTGCTGCTGTAAAAACAAACAAACATAGTTTGGACTGGAATGTACAGGAAAAAAATATTACCACAGCTTTATTTCGGGTTACATAAATAGCAAACAAGTTACTTAATCTAAGACACTATGCATAATACACGCCCGATCATGGGGATGTAAATAACTCTAAATCAGTGAATAAAAAGCTCTTATTCAGTGCTAGTATTAAGTCCCTCCCTCATTGTAAGGACAGAATAAAACAGTCACTACTCTGATCACAACAGCGTTTTCATCCAGTCTTTATCCATGAGTCATTGTAACTTAATTTAAAGACAATTTTGTTGGTGTTTGTTAGTCCCAAAACACGCCCCAAAAATGTATGCATTATTAAAACTTAGTATCTCCCTTTTTTTGCTACGGGAAGCCCATGTTATTTATTTTTTAATAAATATCACTGGCCTTTCTAAAGCTAAATTTATTCCATTCTCAGCTTCTGACAAACATAATCTATGAATGAAACAACCCATGTGCCTGTGCTGGGTATTATTTCACTGCAATGTGCACTTAAAGGCTTGGTGCACAAAATTAAATGTCATCAATAATAATATGCAAAGCCCATGTGCGAAAATCGCGGGCAAGCTCTTCATATCGGTCCAAACCGCTGCAGTCAGAGCGTGTTTGTTTGCTTCACATCACCCACCCTCCAGCCTACATAAACATTGCGCAGGCCCTATCAAGCCCCTTTGTCCAACATATTTGTTGTCGCCAAATGTTATGACAGCGTGTTATTCGATTACACATACAACCAAATCAACATAATGTATTTCAGGGCAGATGCATGTTTTGTCCAGGCCTGTTAAATTTGCAATCAGTTGTAAGAGAAACGGCAGCGACACCGTTAAACCCGCTGTGTGCAGGAAATGGTTAAACGCTGCAAAACACCGCACAACAAAAACAGTGAAGCGCTGCCTGCCGGCTGGGCCCTCCGTGCTCATACACACACCTTCAGGCTGGACTTGAGCGGTCCTTTGGCTGCAGAGTGGTTGGAGCCGGCGGCTATCTCCTCCTCGGTGAACTCCTTGAGGCTGCCGTCCTGCATGAGCACGGTGTAAACGCTGCGCCGGACTCCCGCGGCTGAGGCGTCCCTGTTTTCCTGCTTCACTGCCTGGACCACTCCTGTCACCGGTGCGCCGTCCCCCGTCGGACTCGGCGCGTAAACGCGGCTGCCGAGGATGGAGCGTTTCACCAGGCGCCTCGTATGCATGTCGCTGTATTCTCGAGACGGCGACCCGGCGAGTTTAAATCATCAAACGTCGAATTAGAGCCAGTGAACAGCGCCGTGAAAAACACAAAACCGCAGCGGGTAGACTACGCGCTGCAAAAGCCCCGACAAAATGTTAGAAAGCGGCAACATGCTCGGGGGGGCAAAAAAAGGGGGAGAGAAAATACTCCGAATAGCGTCCTGGATGCACCGAAAACCGAAGAACTTTGATTTAGCACCAAAACAGAGCCAGCGACATGAAAACGATTCATTCGCCGCGACACAACCTCTACGTCCAACCGGCTACCAATCTTCCCCCGTTCGACCTGTTTGTTTTCCTCGCTGCTCCCCGCTAGCTGAGGGGGCGGCCGGAAAACGCGGACCACGAGTCGCCTCCAGGAACCTAAACGTCAAATGTACACAATTAAACAAAATGGCGCCCCGCCAAACAAAACAACGGCGTTGTTATAGATAAACGTCGGCAAATGCACCGAATAAGTTCACTTCGCTGCTTTAAATATAACCCAACGCCAAATTAAATACCGAAAAATATATAAAAACGCGACCCTTTAATAACTCCAGTTCCAAAGACAGGGACATCCGGTCCGCTGCCTTCTCCGACCGAGCAGGGCCTCTACCGGCGGAATGCTGCCTGTAAACGTGCGGTCCGGCGTCTGAGGCGGGCTGCTATTGGTCAGCTCAGCACACGCCTCCACACGTCCCCCTTCCCTCCCTCCCTCCACTACCCCGCTCCCCCTCTCCGTGAAGGAGGGTAATGCAACTCTGGAGGACGCTCCATTCAAAACAATGACGCAAGGATAGATAGGAAACGAGGAGGGAGGAGGAAAAAGAGGGAAAACAGAATTTAGGCTAAAATAGAGAAACGTCAAACTTTAACCAGAAACTTTCGGCCTTAACCCAGTTGTATGCGTATAACCTACTTTTCAGGTGCCGTGGGACTGCTTAATCTTCACAATCTTAATGGGAAAAAAAAGAGAGCTGCGCAGGTTTGGCCTTTGTGAAAGAAGACAACAGGTTATTTTAGATATTTAACATAAATTTTAATTAGGTAAAACCATTATACCCAAGGGAAGAAGCAAGCACGGTGCCAATCATGCAGACTAGAATAAAAAGCATTTAATTTACACTGTCCATTTTACAGAAATGCTCTTAAATTCTTAATTGAAAATGTGCTTTAAAATGCACTTACTTTCTCATTTGTGAGTTATGTCTCGGATTTTGCTCAAGCACATTCACAAAAACTTATCCAGGTGTTCAAGTGCAGGTCTAAACGTGACATCAGTTGGTGCCAACATCAACATTGCCCCATGCAGACTCCAAATGGAAAGTTCTTCTGTCTTACCTGGAAGACTTTTTATAAAGAGCCAGTAGCATTTATTCCTGTACAATTAATTGGGAAAAATAAGCAATACATGTTAAAAGACACATTAGTAAATATGTTACAAACATAAACACAATATTTTATGTTAACACGGAAACCTAAGAACATATTTTAAAAAAGAAAGTGTGACATGAGAATAATACAATTATAAACAAGCCAGTATTAAATAATTTGTTTGGGCTTTTTTAAATACTCTGACACTAATAAAAAAAAATGCAGGTCAATTAAAATATTAAAACAAAACTAAATGAAAAAAGAAAAGCAGAAGACACTTTGTAAATCTATATCCATGGATTTACATATGTATGCATGTTTGTGCATCCATTCACTCACTAATTTTTTCATATTTCTTTTAAAGTGTTTTAGAGTTTTGTGAGGTCCACATCTTTAACCAAGCTGTTCCATTGTTGGAAAAAATCAATGAGAATACCCAACCAGTAGCTTTTAGTCTTGCCTAACACAATGCAGTGGCATTGAGGGCAGGTTTAGATATTTTCCTGTTTCAACACACCTGAAAAATGTGTGTGGAACTTAGTATGATCCATGTAATTTTGATCAGGTGTGTTGTAACAGGGAGCTGGACTGTGGGCTCAAAGACTGGAGTTATTAATCCCTCCTAGACTGTGGAATAACATGCCAAATATTCATACTTCTAAATCTTTAGGCTTTTGATATATGTGTTTTTCAGACCCCTCATTAAAGCAGCAGCGTGTGTCAAGTTTCAGTTAAATCCGACCCAAATCCAGGGCAAACCAGACCTAATCTGGCTTTCAGAGCTACCTTAGCACAAGTAAGCCAATAATAAAACTTTACTTTGCCAACGTTCAGCCTTAGTTAGCCGACATCCTGGTTATTTGTTAGGATTAAAAAAAGATAGAAGGACAAAATCTGTGGAGAGCAAATTTCTAAAAGAATGGCTACGATTTCTTTACTTTTAATAAACACTTTTTATGCCACATAATTCCTAAACAATTAGCCAGCAACCTTATTATTTTTGCTTCCCATCCTTACTTAAGTAAATAGGACTTATTAGGCTCTCAAAGCAAATCCAAGTTTATGCTCACAAAGAAAACAAAATGCATGATTGGAAAGCTTCTATCACTTTTATTATCCATGTCTGTTTATTAAAATGATCAGAGAAAAGTGAACAGAGCATTACCACAGAAACTTATGACCTATTTAATGTCCAATGTAATGTTTTTGGACAAATCATATGTCGTGCACAATCCCTCTACAAGTCTGCAAAACAAAAATGACCAAACCACCAGGTATGTTTTTTTTTTATTACTGTATTTACATTTTAATAGAACAATTCACATAACAAAATATTTACATGCAGACAATAGAGACTGGACTGTATGGAGTGACAGATGTGGCCATAACTGCCAAATCAGGCTTTACCCTTTGATCAAAGGCGGGTGTCGCTGCGGAGTTGTCGGCTGGTTGTTGTAGGGAACAAATGGTCTCATTATGGGAGGAGTAGAGCTGAAGGAGAGGGAGTCGTGTAGGGGAAGGGGTTCTGCAAACCTCAACCACTCCCCCAGCCTCTGAATGGGAATGTGTATATGTGTGTGTGTTTATGTGATGGACACAGAAGGCTGGAGAGCACAAGTGATTTTAGCTAAGTGTCATAAATGGTGTCCGTGTGTCGTCCTGATTAGATTTGGCACTGGAACACCCTCCTTTGGCGTTTCTTCTACGAGCAACAGCCTGATATGCAGTCGCTTCACAGAAACGATACTCTCCATGTCTTAGAGGGGGTGGGGTGTGGTGGCATAATGTTGATAATTATTTCGTCTTGCTGATATAAGTGCATTTTCCTTTTAAGGCATCGCTTACTTTACTTAGTTTGGGAGTAAATTGCATTTGAAAAAAAATCCTTTTTGACCACTGGGATATGTAATAGCATTTCAAAAACTATCACTGACAAATCCAATATCGGTTAGAGCGAGCTGCCTGTGTGTGCTTCAACCAATAACACACAAAGCTGCAGCGTGTTTTATGGGAGATAAAGTAAAGCTGGAGATACTGGTACGCTGTGATATTGTGATGTGGATAGTAACAGCTGACCTGAAATAGATCGTAGGCTGTTTTCACCAGAAGAGCAACTTAGATCAATACTATTCAGACATCATTTTGTTTTTAAATAAAAAGTACCAAGCTCTTTGCAAATCACATGTACCAAAAGAATTGTACCATGTCTGATGTCTGACTGGTTACCACTTTTGAGTTACAATCACATATAAAAGACTGACAATAAGATTTCATCTAGACAAATCTGACACACATCGGTGTTTCTAACAGGCTTATCGCAAAACTATTTTACACTGGACTTTCAACACATCAGTAAACGCCTACATAAATTCGCCAGCAAATAACAGTTGGTTAAAATAGGGCTCTAACTATTTACAAGCCTCAGTTGGCATGTCGTCAGTACAAGCTACAAACAGACGATGCAACTAAACGGTATAAATACTTTTGATTATATGTTTACAGATGCAGTACCATAAGAAGTAATCCTTGTGCTTTACTGCCAGCTAAAGATGTACCGAGAGTATACCCAACACAAAAAGTGGCATCCAAAAGAAAACAATACAAAGTTTGCTGTGCCATTTTCAGTAAGCAGTAAGAGCTGTGTATAAAACGGCAGCAATGAGCTCTCAATATGTTTCACTGTAAAATAATATTAAATAGTTACATCACGTACCTAAATGTCCTTCACCTTAAGACTCGTTCCTTCAGTATTTAAATGAAAATGCTACAAACATCTATAAACCCCAATCTGTAACTTTTCATAATTACACAAAAATAAACATTTTCAAATAAATATGACTTCCACAAGAACTTCTGAAAAAGACTGTAAAGCTTATAAAAAATGCTTTCCAGACTGAAAAACTTCCTCGTTTGCCTCGTTTCCACTCTGCACGTTAAGCAAACATGTAACTCTAACATCTTATCGGTCTAATCTAATATTAAGCTCGTTCGGCTGCAGATCACATGTGCCTTTTGCCCTTTGCTCTTTACAGGAACTGACAGAAAACTCAGTGAAGATGCAGTGAACATGACAAGGAATAGTCCAGATGTCAATAAAACATGACGCTGAGGCGACAGGAAGCAAGAAAGATCAGCTGTAGAGGGAGCAAATAATGCTGCTGTCACAATTACAGTAAGTGCATGTATCTTATACCAGTATATGGCACTGAATATTTGGAATATTTTTGTATAGTATCCTCAGCTAACCTACAATGTCGCATATGTGTTGTGATTTTATATTTATTTGACGATTTACTCACAATCAACTGTTGTTAAGGCCTATCAGTATTGATGACATTCACTCAGGCTGATAAAAAAAGTTTAGATATGATTAACCGTACCAAAGCTGCATTAAAGACGTGTTTTTTTATGATGCAAGCTGCAAGAAGACTTTTTTTCTGTTGTTTTGCCAATTTAGGCATGCTAGCTAGCACGAGCATGTTTCAAAAGCAACTTTATAAAAGCTGTGGAAGCTTCCCGATGAAGGTGATGAAACTCAAAGGCGGGACATTTCCTGACTGAGGCCCAACTCTGCCACACTCTCATAGTCAGGCTCCATCTTGGCAGCATCGGCTCCCTCTGCTCCTACCCCAGCTCTGTGGTCATCATCTGAGCCATTAGTCTTTTGGATGCAGATGGTTTCATAGGCGGGATCTGTGCTGTCCAAGAGGGAATCATCTCCCAGCGTGGACTCGTCAGGTTGGGAGTAGATATCTCGGACAGTGGCGTAGAGGTCGCTGGAGGAGGAGGCTGGAACCATGCCTTTGATCTCTGCGATGCTGCTGTAGTCGTGCTCTTTGTCTTCCTTGTCGACTGTCGTGTCACAGTTTGCTTTGTTGACTGTAGAGTACAGCGCTGACTGGAAAGACAATACATGGAAAAATAAAGTTTGTAGCTGTAATGCTGCATAATTACTTTTACCGGTTTGGTTTTTTCTGGTTCTTTAAGTATTAGCATGCACACAGAAAACCCTACTGTCTGAAGAATGGAAATGGCAGTTTGGGGGATAAGGGAGCTGAACACACTTACCTCATTGTCTGACAGAATGTGGTTGCTCGGTGCAGGAGACAGAGGGGAGTGTAACTGTGGGAGAGAGAACAAAAAGATTCAGATCTGGCAGCTGTTTTACAAAAGAGAAGTTAAAACACCTACACAGCTACAAAGAAACCGCTTACTGCACCTGAAAGCAGATGTTAAAAACATTTTAAGCAATAGTAATAAAATTCTGTTGGAGATTTTGGAAACTTTTTTACAACTAAAAAATGTAAAGTGTGGCGTGTAATCCACAGGGTGGGAATTAGAACAACAAGGTGTTGAGCAGCTTTGACAAAAACACAATAAAAGGTAAAGTTCTTATAGAGCTGCATAAATAAAACATGCAATCAAACTATTGACAAGCCCTCCAGAACACATACTGCAGTGAAAAATCTCTGAATGCAAAGAATGCTTGAGAGCTGATCAATAGTGAAATTCTAAAATATTCTCAGCAGCGGGAAAGAAACATTTTTTCCATTTTCTGTTGCTGCCGTGATACATTCAAAGCTAATGTTCTAAATAACCACCCATTCATTAAAGAAATCATTGCGTTTAAGTCAATACGGAGCGACAAGAGTGTGATGCTTCTCTGCACAGCCTCTGTCCACTTTGCCTTATGATCGATGAGGGAGCCATTAATCAACAAAGCACATCTGACAGCAGCACAAAACACTTCAGGAGTCTAACAAGGCTCTCAATATCCCACACTGCACTCGCTAAGTAGTTTGTACGTCTGAGAGAGAAAAAAAAACATAAATAAATAAAGACTGAAACTCAAATGTAATCCTGTAGATGAAGATAACAAGGTCAATGCCAATGCATGTTGAGGCTCATCTCACAAGCAAACCACACTTTTAGGTACTGGGTGAAAACCTGTGCAGAGAGATAATCCATCAAACTGTCCACCGCAGCTGCATGTCTTAGTATCTTTACACATAACATTTTCTCCGAGCGAGTAAATCAATATGACTACTTTATGGATAATGTGTATTTGGAGACATGATTACTTTTATAGATTCAACATTACACTCAACAATGCAGCAAATGCCTTTTTTACTTCACTTTAATTAGTCAGCCAATTAGGCATGATGGCCCCGCCCTCCTGAAGCGTTTAGGTACAAAAGGACACAGGTGACTTGGCCTAGCCACAAAACCTCCAAGAGAGTCTTACCATGTTTGCTAATCTAAAATAAAACTGCCTTTATTCTGAACAATTGATGCAAATTAAAGAGGAATTTTAATCAAGCCATTCTTATTAGAAAAAGATGGCATATTTACACTGCTTGATGCATACAGGTAATAAATTAAAGCCATAAAAACTTTACTTAATGCATAAAAAATGATACAGTGACCAATAAAACTATTGGGATGGGTGTTTTTTGTGTGCGTCAGTACAAATCAAGACTTTTCAAATGAGAGATTATTATTATTATTAGAATAAGACGTGATGTGAAGCGATTGTGTGTGTTAGTAGAGATTATGGAGGTATGTGTTGATGCTGTTTGTACGCAGGAGATATGGCATACAGGGCACGCAAGTATGACTATAAGCTGATTAGAGCTGCCTTGAAAGCCGGACGACTCAGGTGTCAGCGTGTCAGTCACGCTGGTGTGTCACGTGCACACATAAATGCAACGGCTCACATTTAGCATCTGTATGACCACTCAATTACATAAATCTCAAAAAAGGAGAAAAAAATGGCAAATTGCAAATGACATATTCCAGCAGGCACAGCTTACGTCTGGAAACCACTCCCTTTAGCGACAGGTCGTCAATAGTGCTGACATGTTGAATATTACTGTTTACCTGCACTGCATCCCTGATGTATATATCCCAGCAGCCCACCAGCTGGGTCAAACTCATTTCCTGAACCTCACGTTAAAAGCCCAGAGGTGACACACAGGAACCGCAAACAAATGTAGCTGCTGTTTATGACCGTTTAATAAGTGTTGTGCTGCGCGGGGTCAGAAAACAGTGAATTAAAGGTCAGAAAGAAGCTGTGCAAGGGTGTATTTTTGTGCTTGCAGTGAATATTAACCAAACCTGGTATGTTTATATTAAAATAACTAAATAAATAAAAGACAAGATAAGAAAACCTGCCTATGTGTCAGAGAAGCCGCCTGATGGGGTCCTCTAGACATTAACATATAAACTCACAGTATTTGTGCTCATGATTTGTGTCCGTCTGTGTGTGTGTGTCTATATAAATGGCAGAAACAGAGTTTCTATAGCCCGTGTCATCCATCATGAAGCCAGACTGACTGTCATCATGATGGTGGCCAGCTGGTGCTCACTAGGCTCACACACACACATACACACACACACAAACACTAGGTCAGACAGAGAAATCACAGTCGACTCCTGGTTGTACATGGGGCTAAACCAGAGGGAGTCAGGAACGTTTACAATTAACCTTAAATCAGCACTACGGGTGTCTATGTGGCAGAATATCTGTAAACACGTGTCATACTGTAATTGTGCATGATACTGCAGGTGATGAGCGCATAACATACTTTACATTAAGGTGCATACTTTTGAGGATGGTTGCATGTAGAAAAAGTGTTTGTAGGTATGCGTGTGTGGGTGCAAGGTGTAGTGGAGCATGGAAATGTAATAGTGTTAGCTGGATCAAGATTTATTACAGGTACAAGGGTCAGGTGAGGCTTTGTTTCAGAATAAGCTGCAGTGATTAGCTAATTGGCTACAGCACTGGAGACAAAAGAAGAAAGCTATGCAGACTGAGTGGAAGATAACAGGGCTGAACAAATGGATGTGTGGTTTAAGATAATACAGATTTATTAGTTTCTGTGGCATGAATTGTTTTACAGTCATTGCGGCCACCCTGAAATGAGAAGGTCCACAAAGCTGAGATTTGAGGAAAACTGATGGCTAAAAGCTGCTAAAAAATATGATATTTGGACCAAAGTGGTGGATCAGTCCAGCCTTCCTAACAGTTAGTAAGGGGAGGATAAAAATGAAATACTAATAATTTAACAACATGGAGCCAATTTTCAAAGAAATGTAAACTAAAACAATGGAGCTACTGACAGCTTACATACCCTGCCCGGAGAAGATATCATATATAATATAATATAACATAAGAATTTAGAAACAGTTAAACCAATGAGTCATTTTTAGACCTGGAGAAAAAATACCCTCCCAGCCACTTATCCAAACCAGCAACCTGTTCAATCACTCACGTGTTTCCCGCCTCGAAAGGGAAAATTGGGGGGGTAGAATCGTACACTCAACTCAAACAATAAAAGTCCTACTAAACAAGGTACTAAACAAGATTTTCTAACCCATAATACCTGTATGAGCGCTAATGAAGTATAAACATCTGTTATTTTGGATTTGCCTAAAAGTTTAAGTTAATAAAAATTGGTTGCCTTATGAAGACTTCACCACACTGAGTGAAAGATGACTAATATCTGGATTAAAGAGTAAACTGTGCATACTGAGGGTGATTTCTGAAAATATAATAAGCCTTAATCTATCTCTTTAAATAATATATTCTACTATATCTAATCTATCAATAGCTGCTCATTAAAAATGGGAAAAAGCTGCAGCTTCTAATAGACATTGAGATGCACATTTAAAACAAACTAAAATACTGTCAGTATCAGGGCTGCAAGCCTACAGGGTGCATGTAGAACAGCACCATGTTAACAAGTCACAGCATCACGTTTCTGTTAGATCCATTCGGTTTGATGCATCCTCTGCAGAGTATCAAAGTTTACTCAAAGGCAAGTTTTACAGTTAAAATAACAAAGCAAATAAATCTCTATAAGTAATTAGAGTTACTTGTTTATTGCAAAACTAAATGATTGTTTTAAAAAAAGGGCCAGCTACATAATGCATCTAAAAAGAAAAGGCATAATGTAAAAGGGGAGGATGAGGAGGAACAGTCACCTCTTCGAGCAGCTTTGGTGTGGATCATCAGTGTGCTGTTTTGCCTGATGTAATTCTGTCTGAGCTGTGAGTGTGACTTTGCTGGTTTGTGTGTTTCTCTGATGCTAGTTGGGGCACCAAAGGCAGTGTGTTGAAAGCAGCTGTGGCAGCTCCACTTTGTTCAGGCCGACTATAAACTCCTGTTTCTCTGTTATCACCTCTTTAATTCACCTACACATCTCGCTCCCTCGCACACATCCTCTCTCCTTCACAGTTGCTTATTCTTATCATCTGTCTGTCTTGTAACCTTTTACTTTCATCAGAAGAATATTTAATTTGTAGGCTGCAGTTTTTTCCCCTCCATCTATCTCTTACCTTCTACTCCTTACACCATTTTAAAAGCCAGTTTCCCATCACCTCACCATCTCTATTTCATCTATTTTCTGACTCTAGGTTTTGTTTTCATTCATCTTTCCAACATCTAATTTCTTGAATGCCACTCTCTCTAAAGACAGAGATATGCGGTAAGCAGATATTTACTACAGAGGAGTGTCTCCCCATTTTCTTTCTTCTTACTTGTCTTTGTCTAAAACCACCAAAGTGGGGCTCCTAAAGATGCTGTAGGTTTTTAGGTTTAAGTAAAACTAATAAATAGGATGCTAATTGACAAAAGCCTACAGGTGTGAGACACACAACACCCACAGACAGCTCCTCACCTCTCCATTGTGCAGACCAGCCCCCACCAGCCCATTCATCACGATTGGTTGGTTGTCGTTTTCATCCAGAACCTTCTCTGGTACTGGAGGAGGTAAATCCTCCTCTGGCTCCTCCGGAGGCTTTTGTGAAGGAGGAGCGACATTACCAGAGCGCCTCTTGGCCTCCATGTCAGCACTGTGACGGCTCTTCTTATTCAGGTCTATGGAGGCATACTCCACCCCTGCATACAGCGGCCCCCGCTCAGGGGTGCAGGGGCTGAGGTGGCCGTTGTGAAGAGCAGGAGGATGAGGAGGAGGTTCATCAGAGCTCAGCTGGGTGGTACCATTGGGGAGATGAGGCTCTGCAGGGGGGTCTTTGAGCTCCTTGACAGTCTCGTACAGGGAGTCCTCGATGCTGACATCACGTGATGCTGTCGCCATGTCCTTCACCACCTGAATATCAGAAAAACATCATTCCGTGCACGATATGCATTTTCAGCGTTACTGTTTTCCCAGCTGCAAACTTAATCAAGTCATCAGTGTCCCATGGAAATGTTGTCATTCTTATTCTGAGGTCAGTCAATAGAACAATCAATAACTCAGTCAAACAATTCAAAAGTAAAATAAGTAAAACCTTCCTGCAGTTGGAAGGTGACTTTGGGAACTGACCTCGTAAGTGCTGTCCCCTGAGGCAGGGGGTCTGTCCCCGATAAGAGCATTGTTGGGAGGGATGCTGGGAAGTTCACGGTCCTGACACTTGGAGGACCTGAGCTCCGATTGGCTGAACAGCATTTCCTCGGACAACTGGGGGCTAATGTCTTGTGTATCTGTGAGGACTAGTAAATGAAGTGGAGAGAAAAAGAAAAAAGCAAAAACAGACAGGGTCCTTTAACACAATCGCTCATGTTTGAGTTTAAATCAGTAAAACCATCTTTATCCAAAATTCACTAGTCTTTGTGCATCGACACAGACTGGATTCATCGTTTACATTTCTTTATAACCAGTATTTATTACATGGCGGTGTAGAAATGACTAAGATCACATAGATGTACCAGCAGCAAAACAACAGCTGCGGTTTAAAATGAATCAAAGTAGAATAGCAAACATGATGCATAACAACAGCTGTGGAGCAAATGTCTTCATCATAATGAAGAAAAGCCAGGAATATGCTGCATTTTGCAGCAGTGGCTCTAATGTTACAATCCAACATTAGGAAACGAGCCACTACCATCAAAAACATGCTAAGTTGAATGTAAATGCCTCGACTTACTTGTACCGCTGGTTAGAGGACCATTGTGAGAGCTGTTGACCGCTGCGTCAGTCACTGGACTGTCTCCTGATTGGCTGATCGTCTCCCGCTCTGACACCTGCACAACAAAGGATGTGCTGTTTGTCACTGCTGCACTCGCAGCTCAGACAGAGTTCACTTTGCTCCTGAACAGAAATCAATCTGCACATGTCAGTTCGCACAAGATGGGTGACTTTCATCTATCCGTGTAATCCAGAGGCTGCTGCTGAACACGGCCGTTTGTCGGGAACAATTCTTATGATTTTGGAAAAATCTTTATTATGACCAGCACTGATGCAAATTTTCACACCTCACTCTTCCTTTATTTCCCGCTCTTGATTATTTTAATCTAATTATAAGACTGTTATTCATGCTTTATTGAATGTATTATCACCCTTTAGTAAAAGGACATCTAATCTAACAACAAACAACAAAGAAAATTGCCAAGTAAGGAGGTTAAATTAAACCTTCCATTTATAACAATGAAAACCCAACCAGGGGTATAACACTTTGTGTATACTCATTAGAAAATACCCCATTTTGTTTTAGCCTTCTTTGCTTTTCAGAAAGCTCAGAAGCAACGAGTCTGTCGCTGGCACGTATTAAGTCCTCTCAATTTCACATCAACATAAAGAGAAAGAAAAAACACATCACCACATAAACCACCACATAAATCAGAATCAGAATTCTTGGTGAGCAGAATCAGCTCGAATAAACACTGCGATCAAATCCACATAACACATACTGAGAGGAACCTTAATTAACACAGGATGTGCTGATCACTTGCTGCACTGGAGTGTGATTTTACCAGCAAGTGTTGAGAACAAACTGTCTTTTTTCTATAGGAATAATCATCTCTGAGTCCCTGCGATAAGAAAATGTGAAACACTGCAAGCAACAAGAGTCTTTGTTTGCAAAAGTTGTTTTCCTTCTGCATGAGTGTGTAACTTAAGCTCCACAACCCCACCTAGTGGCCATATACTCTCATAACCACTGGTGTCAATGATGTCATCTTTAACTATTTTATCACACCAGTGTTTTCTCAGTTTCCTTTCATTGTTCATCTTTCTTTGACGAAAACGTTTGATAATTATAACATTAGCGATATTATGTGATAACATGAACTCTTTCCTAATCTGGTTTGAGAACCTTGAAGCTGAATGACTCATTTATGATTTTTTTGTGTGTTTGAAGGATATGTAACCATTACCTCATCGTGTGATCAAGCCCAAGTAACACACAATCACAAGACTTTGCTTTTAAGAAGCAAAATGGGTCATTTAGTCTCATATCCGATTGGACCACACAGACACAACCTCTGGTGTTCCCTGATTCTGATCTCAGGGCGATTTGAAAGCTTATTTTGGTCAATTATGACCCAGAGGACCTAAAAAAAAAACAACTGATACAGTAAATGATAGGAGGCAGGAGGAACAGAGTTCCTGAGAAGAATGGCTGGAAGGATCGCTGGTGAGAGAGACGAAGAGCTAATCTACTCACGCTCAAAGACAAAGACCCCATTTAACCTGTCAAGCTGTGACATTGTCTGTCAAAGAAATGGGCACCTCAAGCAACAACTGGACAAGCTTGCAAATTACGCTGATCCACAAGGTTACAGTGAAGATATCAATCAAATGCAAAATGGTTCTGCTGGAAGTGTGCACAGAAGCATGAGAGACTCCCGTATATAAACCCCCAGAGGGAGGGACACAATAAGAGACTGAGTGGATGTAACTACATCGGAAGAAGCTGGGTATTTGTCACACTTATATGTTGCTTGGTGACTGAAGCGTCGGTATTAATGGTAGATTGTAATTACTATCTTTGCCTGTGACATGGTGTTAAAATGGCTTGCTGTTCATTTACACTGTGCCATTATGTGTAAAGCATCGTGAACAGGTGCAGAGGTCACCTCTTTAAAAACTGAACTCTCTTTCTTTGCTCACTGACTTAAATTACATTCCTTTTTTTCAGGAAACAATAATGAAGCAGCCTTAATACTGAAATAACTAACTGGAGAAGATATGTGTAATTTCCCATATGTGCTATCAGCAAAAGCAACCACTTTATGACCAGTAGCTGCAGGAATTCACAGACAATCTGGCTGGCAACTGGAAGTTATCAATCAGTCATGTGCAGATTTGTGTTGTCCTATGACAGCAAGATGTAAGCAAGTAAGCAGGCAAATGAGATGTGTGTGAGTGGAGTTAGAAGCTGGATTTCCGCTGGCTGATTACAGATGACTAATCAGGCACTTCATCATAACTGCATTAATGAGGTTTGTTTGTATACTTTTACATCAGTAGCTGAGTTGTGTTCTTTTGTTTAAATTGAGAAAAGATTAGTCTGCATTTAGTTTATATTAAAAATGTTTATGGTCGCACTTGATGTTTGCATGAGTGAGGAAGGAAATTTTCTACAATGGTTGATTTAGATACAAGCACAAGTAGTCACACTGGAAACTTATTTTATTTTTCACTTGTAAAGTTATTTATTAATTATTAGAGTGCTATTCTATGTTATTTAAACATGAGACAGACATTTCCAAGATATGCAAAAAAAAAACTTACTCCATTCACAAGGTTCTCATGGTCTCCTGCTGGGTGTCTGCTTACTGCTTTCTTCTGCCTGGAGGAGGAAAGTATAAGAATAAATGAGGAAAAACATTCAAGTACAGGATGATCTTCAGCATGTGATGCCTGTAAGTTTGATCTTTTTTAACTACAAGACACTGAATCAAATAAAATAAGAGTTAAGAAAGCATTTTAAACTTATAAAATGTTTAACACCATCCAGGACAGCAAGGTCCTTCAGGATTTTAGGTATTGACATTTCATATTTATTATACACTTGAAAAAGTACAGCGTTTTATTCTGATGCATTCTGTGTAACTGCTCTGTGACTCCTTTTCCTCTATATATATATATGAGTAAACATGCCTAAATGTCCTTGGGCAACACACTGAACCCTGCATTGGCCCCCGATGTGCCTATTGGGGTATGAGTGTGTGTCTGTATGTGTATGCGTGTCTGAATGGGTGATGTAGTAAAATGGTTTAAATAGTCGGTACAACTGGGAAAGTCTGTTTACCAAAAAGCACTAAACACACATTTCTATACTTTTACTTTTGAGTTTTATGAAGGAAAATTAAATTGAAAAAATACTTAATTGATCCCAGAGAGTAATTCAAATTATAGTAGTTTTTAAAAAAGAAAAATACAAAAAAATTGTTAATGAAGGGTCTTCACTGTTCTTGCCGGGATGGTGCCGTCCACACAGAATTTATATGATCCAATTTAAAATAACTATATTTTTCAGTGTTTAAATAATTAGATGTGTAGCGCATGCTCACTCATAATTGTTGTATTTAAGCATTATTATCTCTCAGGGGATTCTGCCCTGGTACTCAGCAGTGTAGTACTACGATATCAGCAGACCTACTATTACTGTAGCTAAGAATGACCTCTTCAGTGTTTCTGCAGTGTTGGCACTTCTAGTAAGAGTATATTTGCTTCTGACAGCTGACACTGCAGAATGTGTCCATAAAAAATAAACAAACCTGAGGTCATGTTCATAACACAAACCAGCCTTGTTCATGTCTTCGAGTTGTGCTTATCCTTGAAGAACAATTAGGAAAGAGAAGACTCATATGTGAGTGTATGATGTCACTCACCCCTGGCAGCTAGCACACAGCAGAAGCAACACAGAGACCAACAGCAAGGCAATGAGGGTGCTGAGGGTGATGGCCAGAACCAGCTGCCCACTTCCTAGGAACGATGCGCTGCCAGCAGCAGCAGCTGCCGTGTCCGACCTGATAACACCTGCCTCCGGCCCCCACCATACTCCACTCAGCACCGGAGCCATGACACATCACACTGTGAGGCGAGAGGACATCGGACAGGTACCAGCTAAGGAAAAACAAACAAACAAATACATTTAAATGTTTAGTTTTGTTAAATTGTTCAGTTTTACTCATTTGTCTGCCTCACATCACAGCAGAGATATGCTGGGATTTTAGCTAAACAAATTTTTAATCATCAAATTTATTAAAGCTGGAATGTAAGATTAGCTACCTTCTTATTTGTGCACATCATTAGGACTTTTTAGGTACTCTTGTTCAGTTGCTTGCTAAAACAAACAGCTAACCAGCCAATCACATAGCAGCAACTCAGTGCATTTAGATTAATAGGCATGGAGAAAATGGCTTGTTGAAGTTAATTACAATGACAAAGCAAGGCAAGTTTATTTGTATACCTCATTTCCTGTACAAGACCATTTAAGTGCTTTACATAAAACATTAAAAGCATTACAGCGGGGTGCATAAGACGCATTAAAAAAAACATAAAAGTAAATACAATAAAGAAGTAATTAAAAGGGTGTGAAAAAATAAAATTAATTAAAATCACATAAAAATCCTGCTAAATAAAAAATTCAATCAAAACGGGTAAAAGCATGCAAGATAAATTACTGTATTAGTTACTGTGCAGATTTCATGCATAACACGAGAGAAAATCTTTATTTTGAGTCTGGATTTAACATTTGGTGAAAGTTTGATCTCCACTGGCAGAAGCTCTACTTGTTTAAAGCATGTCAGCTGAGTGCTGTTTCTCCATGTTTAGTCTGACAGCTGGACTGGAGTATCTGACCTCACACACATGTATCTAGGGTTTACAGGGAATAGTAAAACAAAAGAGAAAAGAGAGAGTGAGCAGCCGATACCTGGATGAAAATGGTTTATTGATGTCAGAGGAGAATGGATAGACTGGTTGGAGATGATAGAGGTAACAGAGACTTGTTGCAGAATATAATCTCTGAAATCACAGTACACAGAAGCTTGAAGCAGAAGGGCTAAAGCAGCAAGTCACGCTGGGAGCTATTCCTGTCAGCTAAAAACAGGAAACTGGGGCTACAATTTTACAAAGTCTCAAAAAACTGACCGATTTAAGAATATAAAAATGTGACTGGTCTGATAGGTTTTCGTTCAGATTGAAGGGTCAGAATTTGGTATACATGACAGAAGCATGGATCCATTCTACCTTGTATCAGCAGCTCAGGCTGGTGATGGCATAACGACGTGGGGGATTATTTCTGGGAACACTCACTACCAGCTGGGTACAGTTTAAACACCACAGGCCACTTGGTTACTGTGGGTTAAAATCTCCATCCTTAAATGACAACAGCAGCTCCTTCCAGCAGGATAATATGTCACAAAGTCCAAATAATCTCCAACTGATTTCCAACATAATGAGTTTGCTGTACTCCATTAATCTTCACAGCAACCAGATCTCAATCCAATAGAGCACCTTTGGGATGCAGAGGAATGGGAGATTCTTATCATGGATGTGCAGCCACAGCTATCATGTGATGCTATGATGTCAATGTGGAGCAAAACCACTGTTTCCAACACCCTGGTGAATCGCAAACTCAGTACCATCTAAGAAAGTGGCTGTAGAGTGTAGGGTATGGTAACCCCCCATTAAAGACTCCAAATCAGGTTACTAGAGGTCTAAAATGAACATCCCAGATATTCACAAAGTGATTGACTTTTCCCAAGAGTGGTCATAGAGCTTCTTAGTGTAACATAAAAAAGCATTTTGGGGGTGTCATGATATTTTTTAAAACACTGTGAATATCAATATATATCAATCTTGTTATATTTTGTCTTGTTTTTTAAAACTTTTTGTAGAGAATGATCTCTATTAGCTGAAGATAAACAAAATTTGCTTCAGGATATAATCTGTCAAGCTGTGCACACATCACAAAACATATTTGAACAATGATCTGCACTATGGAACAAAAACATTTGCTGCATCCAGATGTTTTCTGCACAAACACCCCTTTAAGCACACTAAATTCAATTATATTTTTGCTGCCTTTAATCATATAATGGGAATTTTGTGCGTCATCCACCAGCACCTTTACTGCCCTCCAATACCCGACATGGCCAGCAGGTGGCAGGATAGAGCAGCGTGAGACTGCAGTGAAGTCTGCTGCAGTGGCCCTCACACCAGACCTTCCAAAACTGCTACATGGCTCTGCGCACAGCATCAGAAACCGCATCACGTCTCTGTCTAACAGCTAAAGTTGGGTTTCACTGAACTGATGAAACCTATGATTTTATCCCAGATGATTCATGGAGGAGGTGTGGGGAGTTGTGGGGTGAGGCACAACGAGGTGGAGGCGGTGGAAGGGATGAGATTGTGTGCTACCCTGAGGCTCATGAAATGTCAAACAAATAAATGTGTTGGGGATGGTTTGTATCCCAAATGTGTGTGTGCACTGCGTCTGCAAGTGTGTGGAGGATGGGGGTAGAAATATAAGAGACTGTGTGGTACTCGGATGAAAAGATGATCAGTTAGAAAAGGTAGCATGCAAGATAAATGGCTGCAAGCAGAGAAACGATCACACAAAGTCAGGAGTGTTTTTTTTTCTTTCTGACCATCTGCCTATCCAGCTTTTTCTTCATGTCTATGAGAAAATGACTACAGCAGACATGACATGGATCAGAGGATGTCAACAGATATAAGCATGTACCTTTGCTTGTCTATTCTACCCCTAATGTGCAAATGAGCCAAACTCATGTCAGGTCTAATGCGTATACAAAGTGTGTGTATTCTCTCCACCACTGGTGAACAACTGCCTTGTGTCTCTGTGGCGCCCTATGCTAATATAGCTAGGGAGTGTGCTGCATTTTAGCAGCGAGGAAGTTGTGTGGCGAATCATATCAAGCTACGGAAACCAATTTTAACTTCTTCAAAAGACACAGAAATTTCTGCTTTTGTAAGCAGACTGGTTGATCATAAAAACACACACCCACCATACACCCCTGTGCTGATGCTTGTATCAGTGTAAGCAGCCAGTATTACCTTGACACCGTGGATGATTAGTCAGGTCAGCCTCGCCTGGAAGAGAGCAGATAAAATATTAAAGAGGTAAGAAGTTGTTCTGTGTGTGAGCAGAGTGTGTGCATACATAGATTTAGGCTGGGCTGGCATGTGAGTGGGAGAGCAATGATTGACTTGTGAGTGTCTTCAGTGGTAATATCAAATAGAAAACTGGCAGCATGTACTTGTTTGACACATTTTTTCACACTCACATAGCTTTAGCCATAAACACTTAATGATATGCTTCCCTGTATCATGACACAGAAATAAAGCCCACTTGATCAATGAGCTCATGTAACAGAGAGGATGACAACCAGGTGACATCACTGGTCGGTTGTATCATATAACATTACATTTATTTTGTGCCACTACATTTTCCATCCATCCATCCATTTTCAACCGCTTGTTCCCAGAGCGGGGTCGCGGGGGGGCTGGAGCCTATCCCAGCTG
>JBAMHV010000018.1:12835626-12849930 GCA_037177535.1 Pseudomugil gertrudae
CGCTCACACCAGGAATCGAACCGGCAACCTTCTCGCTGTGAGGCCACAGTGCTAACCAGCTGCGCCACCGTGAAGCCACTACATTTTATATATAAAAAAAAAACATGCTCACACTTCCCAGTGGGTCAGTTATATACTCCAGACTTGAACATCAAACTTGCCTTTGACCTGCATCTTCTCATTTGGCTAAAAAAAAGAAGCCCAAAAAATGAGTTGACATGAAGTCAAAATGTCAGGTTTTCTGTAGGAAACAGCCGCGAGATTCATGTGAGGATATCATCCAGTGTCCAGGTGTCACTATCTGGCACTTTGTGCCAGCTCGCGTGTCTCTCTGCTGGCACTTTTACCAGAATAATTACCGGCTGCCACGGCACTGTGTCACCATGGCAACATTTTCTCTACCCATCAGCGCTATTTATGGTGGTAGAGAGAGAGAAAAAAATATCCACTGAGATGTTGTAAAAGCAACTCGTGGTAGATGGTTGGGCTGCAGTTGTTATGTGTTATAGCTATGCTTGATTTCTGTTTTGTAGGTCACCAAGAAGTCCTTGAAGTATCTGTTTGACTAGTCAGCTTATGACAAGACAAACTCTATATACTAAGGAAGTCCATGTAATGCAAACGCAGGGTCCAGAGGAACTACTGAATATACTTTATAGTTTGAATATGACCCGAGACATAGTCAGGTCAATGGCATCACATCTTTATACAGACATATATCAGATGTCTGAGAGAGAAAAAACAAAACATAATAAATGTCATGAAAAACATGTACAAGATGAACTTTTGAAAAAGAGTTTTAAAAGCCACAAATTGTATCTGCATGGCATGTTTTGGCTTGTGTCTAGGCTACAATAGTGCACAAAGGCTGTGACAACCAAACAAGCCTTATATTTGCACCACTCACTGCAGGCCTCAACTAAAAGCAGATGCTGTTGCTAAGCAAACTGCACTTTTACACAGTGCACTGTAAATCTGCTTTTTTCATTTTTTATTGTTTAGTGAAATGACAGAACATGCCTGTTTGTGTTTATTTGTAAATTGAGTAAAACATTTATTCATAAAAGAGGAGATATATGTTGCTATACTAATTTTAATCTTCCATCCATATAGAGATGAACATGGCTGCAGTTTTATGCGTCCGGCTTGTCTGTTGTGCAAACACACCAGTCAAACTGCATGCATGAGTAGAGCTATGACCTGTAGCTCTCTGCCGGGGACTGCTCTGATATCACTGAAGCGGATTATGCAAAGAGGAATGTTTGCAAAAGCTGCATTTAGATGAATTAGAAGTCCTGAAATGTTCTAGAGATGTTCAAAAGCAGCAGCTACGTTAGAACGGGTGTGTATGATGTTTAAAACGACAGAGTCGAGAAGGTTTTGCAAACTTTATGCATGCAAGATCACTTGCTGAGAAACGAGAAAAAAAGTTAGCATGTTAGCATTCCAGATGTGGATATGGACACTGATCCAGGATTTTGCTTCTTTTAATTCAGCCTCAGCAGGCAGACAGCCTAGTCTTAGACTTCTCTAGTTTCCAGATTTTTACCTTTATAGTCTAATAATGTGTGTAATGAAAAACATGTTTATTTCATGCTATCAAAGACATATGCGCAATCTTTATTTAAATTCTACAAGTAACCTGTAATGTGCATATGTAGATCAGCTCTGAATGATAATAATGTTACTGACACTCGGTAATTCCTTGTTGAATGAAAGAGCTTAGTAGAATAAACCATCAGCTCTTTCATTCAAGGATATACTTTAGTCCTTAAATCTGTATAAATACACTACATAAAAGCTCAGAATATCCTCGTCTCTGTGGAAAGCTGCTTTCAGGCCAGTATTATGAGACACGAAACTGAATGCCAAGGACTACAATTGCACTTTCTAGCGCTGTCATTCTCTGCCTCCAGGAAATTTTGAGCTTTGATGAAAGAAACCAGAAGCCTTGGAAAATAGACAATCAGTGTGGCGGTCTTCTGTTTTGTTCCATGGAAAATAACTAACTGGAAAAGTCATTCAAACAGGAATGTGTTTTGGGAATTCAAGGCAGAAATCTAAACTCTACCTTCACCCAACAAACACACGAGCCCGACACAACCCACAGCCTCCATCACTCAGGCCAAGACGCTAAGGCGTTCCTCTTCTCTAACACAACACTGCACTTGTGTAAGTACATGCAGAACTTCATCTTTGGGACATAAGAATAGAGAACAAAAGAAGAAAACTTAAAGTGTACAGGATGATTAGTGTTCCACTCTCCCTGGATGCTATTGTGGCTTTGTGACACCTCCCTCTTCGGGGCCCTTTGGGTGTACACAGTCAGGGCAGAGTTTACTTTGCAGAGAAATGGACCTTGATGGATGCGGAAGAATCCTCACAGCAATGAATACTTTTTTAAAGGGAGACAAACACTTAAAATGATTTTTTAAGGAACCATAAGCTAGAGTTCGACTGGCACTTTAGTTGTTACCCTTCTAATGTGGTGTTGCTGTAATAGTAATCCTGTGTGTTTTTACTGGATTTCAATTAAAATCTGAATCACCAGAACAAATACAAAAAAGTGACTAAAATAAACTTCTTAAGGCACTGTTGACACCACCAAGTAACACCGATGACATCATCACAGACCTAAACGCATTCATGGGCTTTAAATAAGTTGTTCGAAGCATGATGCTGTGAAAAAGAGATGCATGCATAAACAACAATGTATTACCAGCAGCCCATCAACAAGCCAGGAGCTGAAAAGAAGTCTATATGCTGACAGATGACACAGAATAATGCATCACAGCAAACAAAAGAGAGCGAGAAGCATCTGCAGGGAGAGATAGATCAAATTAAGACTGCATTCCACGATAAGTGTGAAAACAACGGTGCTGCGCTGAAGCAGTGGGTGAAAAACCTTCAACAATGGCTGGACGATGAAATTCAAGCTCATGCACAGACAGTAACCAGTCGCTTGGATGTCAAAAACAATCAGAGCTGAGCAGGAAGCTCCATCAATAAATGGCAAAGCAGACCGCATTTCTGCAACAAATGTTTAGGAGACATACGCTTACAGGAAGAGCAGGCTCAAGATATGACATCATACCAGGTTTTAGTGCACTGAGACAGCAGGTGAAAAGTTTTTAACAGCTTGTCAAAAGTAATTAAGGCCTTCCTACTTCATTTATTCAATAACATGCAGTCTGTCAACAACCTGAGCAGGAAATAAATGTTACAGAAAACAGCAACACCAATAAAATAAATAGATGCAGTTACAGGTAGAGCTGAAGCACATCAAGGCTTTAGATCAAAACTCAACACAAAATATGATGCAGATGTTGGTGCACCCGTGCAACAGAACAGCACTTAAAAAAAACAAACATAATTCAATGACACGCAAATCATTACCAACCTATAAGATGTGCTGAATGACATCCATCAACAAATATCACCTCCCTCAACAATCAGCTCCCTGTGGAAGAAATCCCTGGGAGACATCCCTGTGGATGTGAGCACACCAACAAACGTTGAACGCTTTTTTCATAGCACATTCCTTTATTGAAGGAATTATGTAAAGAATCCAAACAAACATAAACGAGAGATAAGATGACAAGCAATGGCGGAAAGGCACGGTAAGCTCGGCAGACACAACGGTGTCCATGGCAACCTTCTGAGATGGTTTTTGTCCATACTATGAACTCTCTTTTGGGTAAGTATAAATCCAAGCAGTTGTAGATGCTTCTGTCTGTAGTTTATGGAGCATCTGACATAACGGCTGGGGCTGAACTGTGTTTAAAGCACTACAGAATTATTATTATTTTTATCGTGCTGCCTCATTTTGGTGACACTTTAAGCTCCAAGTAAACTATAATGGATCCTGAAAGATGTTCACTGAGTAAATGCCAGACTCATGATGTGGAATCACTGGACAACTGGTCTGTTGTCATTTAAATCAGATCGGTCCTGGAACAAGGCAGGATGTTTTCCACAGCACAGGAACTTTTTCCTGACTCGGACCAATGCGATGCAGAATCCAACTTAGTTTTTCACCACGTTTAGGACATGTACTCTCTGAAAGTTGGGGCGGACACCATCGAACCTGCAGCATTGTTCCAGTTTAGTCTCTTAGTTGCTTTTTCACCTCACTGCAGGAGACAGACAGGTTGGAGGTGGTAGCAAACAAGGAGTTTGTGTGTTCTGAGGTGATGTGGTTATGCCATTGTCAGCTGTTTTTTTTAAATCAGTATTCAATAACTTCTTGTCTCCTTCTCTAAAAGTTATTTTAGATGGTTGCTTAAATTTGAGGAAATGGGTCGTGCAGTCACTCTGTTCTGATTTAGAAAGGAAAACAGTTGTTTAGGTAACATTTGAGATGAGCATTAAGCTTTGATCACAACATTGAAAGCTTATATAAGTAGGAGGTTCAACTCAGTTTAAAGTGCAGTGAGCATCCATTGATGGCAAATAAGGGGCATTTTAGTATTTGGGTTTTACTTGAAGAGCCTTCTTGGAATGACCAAGCAGAGAAACGATGGAAGCAACCAGAGGAGGATAAACATATTTTCAATGTCGCATATTGATTAAATGAAAGCTTGCTCAAACATGGATGGAGGACTCAAAACGGCCAACAATTTCACCACAAACCAGATGAGGCAACAGAATTGTTGCCCTCATGAACATCCTTTAAAGTTTGCAGACACAAAAGCATCTCCCATAGCAATGTTCTCTATCAGAAATCAATACTTTTAAGCACTTTGTTTTAAAATGTTTACTTTCTCCACAAAAGCTAATGGCTACCTTCCCGTGGGAGAGCAAAAACAACAGAAACAACAAACCAAAAGATGATTACATTTCAAGCTGCTCCATCTCTGCAGGACAGCCCCCATGTGGCAGTGGAAAGCTGGAGCAGGTTGTCGCACATTTTAGATGCCCGCCATATAAAGACACCCACGGTCACTCTCCTGGTCAATTAAAAACACAACTACTGTGCAATGTCGCTATTAAAAATTCATGTCAGATGCTTGCAATAACAATTACAGCTTGTGAGATGCTAAAAGTATTATTTCTACTGTGCTGTATACCCTGCCTGGTTTAACTACCAGGAATCATGATGCTGCTGATCAATGAGTCAGACTCTGAAAGCTTTAGATACGATCTGTATCATAAACTGAAATATAAGGTACTATACACTCCAAGAGAAGTAGTGAAAAAAGTGCCTTTAACTTGATCACCCTATTAATTATTGTTCCTTTTGTTTCACACGCCACACCTACCTTCAATTTGCACTTACATTTTAAAGGTTTGAGCTAGATATATATTTGAGCCAGAAATATAACTGAATCAGATGCTGAAAGTTGCTTCTGTTTGTGATCTATGATTGCTTGGTTCAATGAGCCATTAATGAGAGGAAAAAAAAGCCTGGTTGCACCACTGACCATCTTGTGTCCTGACCGGAGGGCCATTTGGGGGGGTAAATGAGATGGGGGAGGGTAGAATAAGAACAGGGGACTGCAGCCAAGAGAGAAAAGAATGGTGGCTACAGAAGTGATGAAGATGCAAAGAAACTACACTGCACTTAAAATAAAGCAGAATATGATTAACACATTAGAGTAAAAACCTCAAAGGAAGGTGTGATTAAAGCAAACGCGGTACGGAAACACACACACACATCAATAACACACAGGTAGACATACAATGCAGGACCCACACCCACCCCCAGAAATGACTGATGAGAAAAAACTGCAATGCAACAGGGACCCTGACCTGACTGAGGTCAGGTGCATAAACGCAAACACCGCTACATCTATTAAATCCAATGCATATTCACAAAGAAAGCCAGTGTTTTCATGAAGCCATGTGTAAATAAAGGCAAGTAACTGAGAGAGGACAATTACTGTGTACATAATGCAGTTCGGTCTGATCATACTCTGCGTATCTGTGCATGTGCACAAAAAACAGGTGATTCGCATCAAGGGAAATGTCAGTGTTGCCATGGTAACGCTAGCCAGCCTAAGGGGTTAATGGTTTTAGCATGAGAAATTGATCCATCTTCCCTAAATGGAGATATTGAAACTGCATAATTTACACACACACATTTCTTACACCTCTCATATTACAGGCGGGTGTAGTACCCACACGTGGGATTAGGCTTTTTGCTGCTACCAGAAGCAGAAGCTGCATTTGCTGGCAGCAACATTTAAAATCGATCCTCCACTTGGGACATGTTAATGGAATATGAGACTTTTCCCACAAACAGATTAATGTTTCCCTCCACAAACTTTTACAAGAGAGGAAGAGATTAAACGAGCTACAGCAACTGCACAGCCAAGCATCTTATCTCTCATCCTCAAAGGGACATTTAAATACTGTTTTTTGCAATAGCAACAGGTTGCAAGTAGTTTACATCTGCAAATGAGTGAACTATCTACTGTACGAGCTTCAATTGCAAGAATACAGAAAGGCCACAGAAACAACATGAGACCTATGTCTTCACCATAAATGCTAAAGCTCCACCGTTCCTAATCATTTTGTGACCTGTCCTGACCTTTGCGAGCCATTAGTCCAAGGAAGCTCTGTGCATGTGTGCAGCAATGGTGTAAACAATTGTGCACGCCTGTTAACTCTGCCTCGAGTTAATGTCCCACAACCCCTTGGGAAAGCTTCATTTCCTGTCTTCCTCTGCTTACTTTTTGAGAAACAGGGCTGACCCTGAAGCCTTCAGAGGCCTGTAAACATTTCTCCAAAACATAATCGAACCAGAAGCTTCTGGGATTAAATTGAATGAGCTCCGAGCTGTAAATGAACTGAAAGGCAGCTGGATCATCTCTGAGACTTTTCCATGATTTGCTCCGACAGCATGACGGTGACTTCACTTCAGCTAAAAGCTTTTATTAGCTATAATAATTGCATTATTGTCGAGTATAATTCACATTTACTGTTCAAGATGGTTATCGTATTTGTTTCTCAGATCTCTTTTTTTCTTCTTCCGTGCACTTTCATCCAACTTCTCATGTCTGTTGATTTGTTGTTATGTGTATTTGAATCATTAGGACTCAACTGCACAAGTGTCATGGAATTATAAATGCAACAAAATCTGTCAGAGCCATTTAGAGACACTTGTTGTCAGTATTTGTACCTTTTCTTGAATCACTCATAATAAAAAGCCTTAATCATATGACATATTTTACTTCTATTATCTTCCCCTTCTAAAAAAAACCTTTTCACCCTCCTTTTACTTGAAAAGCAGAAGTGCACCATCAGAGTCTGCAAATTCTCTTCACCTCCCATAACCGCAAGTGCTTATATAACCACCCTCACTAAGTAAGCAGAGTTGTAGCCAAGTGGTTAAAGAGGTGGGCGTAGGTCTGGAGAACCCAGGTTCAGGTCCACTTTATGCCAACATAGTTCAACCACCATGGCAGCCTCAACAGTACAACCAGACACGGGTTAAAAGCAAAGTAAATTTTTCCATCAGGATTAATGAAGTAAAGTTATTATCGTAAAGTGTCAAAAACAGTGTTAAAAGGGGTGGGGTTTCTTTCTTCTTCTTTTTCTGCAGAGATGGTAAATGTTGAAGGCAAAAACGCAGTCTGTTATCCTCTCACATATACTGGCTTTGTGACAGCAGTGCCACTCAGCTGATAATAATATGCTAAAACAAAAGCGACTGTGCAGATCAGCTTTTTACAGCGAATAAACAAACCAGCCAGGCGTGATATCCAAATATGTTAATGCAGGCGAGAAGCATGGGGGCGAGGGGGGGTAAGATTGTTGTAATGATTTCAGAAACTGTCACTCATGCTGTCAGTGAACTTCTGTTGTAAGTCTAATAGGGTGACAAGGGAAGAGATTGAACTATTGAACTCACAGACACAGCTTTAAACATGTGTGTGTCAGTGCATCTTGTTGTTTTAAGTGTGTGACTATAACCCAAACTGACCTTAGTTCTCCCACCGAAGCAAAAGAAAGTACTAACTGGTCTTGCATACGCACATGCACACACAAGCACACAGCCCTGACTAAGAAACAGCAGATTTATTCAACACTGAAACGACTGCATGCATAAAATTCCTCTATCATTGTCACCTTGAGATGCAGATTAGCATTAGAGTGAATGAGAAGCAGATACGACCACATCATTATTCAATGGCATTGGCCTTTATGAGCTGAATAGCTGCCAAGATAAAGGGATTATCAGGGTGAATGGAATAAGATGAAAGCTCTTGTGTGTGTGTGTGTGTGTGGCTGTAAGTGAGAAATCTGTTGAGGTAATTCATTCTAAAAGCTGCTAATGAGATGCAACAGATGCCTCGAGTCGAATGAGCTCCATCTCGCACCATCCGGGAAACGCACGCAGCATCGAGGCGACGTGTGGAAAACGCACACAATTTCCATGTAAAACAAAAACGCGTAAACATCCATCCACATGCTTCTTTTTTGTCTTTTCATTTTTCCTTTAGCTTAGATTACCAGACTCCAAAGCTTTAGGTTGTAGTCCTCACTATTCTGGTAAATGCCATGCAGCGTTGTTCTTTATCTCGCTCCTGTGACACCAGCCGTTTGGACAAAGGGCACAAGGCAAAAAGAGGGAATTAATAGAGCTGAGTGTGTCTGTGTGAGTATGAGTGACCGAAATGGAAATGTGATCCATCTTTACAAAGTTCTAACCACAGCAGGAGTGGGATTATTAGATGATGTAGACAGGTTGATCAGTAGAAGGGCTAATCCTCTGAAACCAGTAAAATTCTCCTATCAACATAAGTGGATGTACTTAAAGTTAAAGTCTGGCCCACTGATGGGTGTCTTTTATAAAGAGTGGAAGAAATAAAAGTGGTCATCTTCTCTCTGCCTCTCTTCAAGTTTTTCCCCACAACCTCTTCATTTATACCTTTGGAGCCTTGCCCCCCCCCCAAACCAGCGCATGTTCAACACGTCTGCAAGCCTGTAAAGATATGGTAAAATATGGAAGCCTGCAGGGATCCAAAGGGCACATCTAGAAACGACAACAGCAGCTTGGGGGTGGGGTGGACAGTGGGGGGTGGCTATTGAAGCTAAACATACATGGCAACCTCTATATGAGCAAAGGGGGGTGTCAGGATGCTGCAAGACGTGGCAACCATCAGACAATCCAGTTTTCTGGTTCCAGCACACACACATAACGCAACTGCACAGATTGCACAGGACAGATATGGCTCTGTCTTCAGCTTGTTTCATAATGCCATTTGATTTCTCATTTCAAAAGTTATTTCCATATTTCACTGGGAGATACTCTGAGGGAGAAGAGAACTACCAGATCAGGAGGAAGAAATAAAGAACAGCCTTTTAAGGAATTGCGCAGAAGGTGCAGAAATTGTTTGTATGGTTACAAAGGAAAGTTGGTGACTTGTATACTCAGATTCACAATCCTGGGTTCTAAACAAGCAAAAATGGGAAAGAAATGTCAGTGGATGTGACATGTTTTTGCTTTATTATTTCATTTAGTTAAATAATATTAAAGATAAATGTAAAATAATGCACCCAACCGGAAACACCTCCCGTCTTTAGCAACGTTCCCATGAACAAATATTGTATTTATCTGACTGAACTCCATCAAATCACAGATTCACTGATAATCACCATACACCGCTTCCCGGGGAGAAAAACTTTTTTCTTGTTTTTTGGTCAACAGAAAGAACATAGTTATCTCTTCTGCTCATGGAGTAACACGTTTGTGTGTACAGATGTATTTTTTCTGGTTGACCTGATCATGGACGGGTTTAAACCACCGCTCTAAAATGGGTTGAAGATGATTTCCATGATGCATTTTTATTCTGACTGGACACTCGATTTGCTTCCTGCAAACACGGCTAATCTTCCAAAACTTTATTTTTAAATAATTCATTAAATAAGAAAATAACTATAAAGCCATCACTGAGCCTTTTATTAACAGAGCACATGATTACCCGAACAACAAACACCTTGAATGATTTAAGGTTTTGATTTGCCAAAATGTCTAAACCTTTTTATCCAGTCAAACAGAAGTATGTGATCTGGTGTTTTATTTGGTACACGATCCTCTTACAGAGGGTTTGTATGGATCATAATAGCAGATTAATAAATAAATGAGTTGATGGCAGTCCCAAATCTATGTAATTAATGCATGTGATGCCTGACAAGCCTAGAACATAACTTCTCTGTTATGAAGGTGTTTTAGATTTCTGGAGTTATCAAATAATTAAAGGCATCTAGACAGCAAAGTTTAATGTCCTTTGTCAGATAACTGCCATTATCTAATTAGGAGAAAACAAATTAACACTTGTTAAAGCACAACTAAGCATGCTATATTCAACAGCTACCTGTACATGAAGTCCAAAGATAACAAATGTAACATCATATTGGCAGTGGGTGCTACAGCCCTGCTCAGATCAGTTAATGAGAGGGGCTCAGTGTTTCCCAAGAGAGAGATGAAAACCAAATGAAGCAGCTGAATGTGCACGGAGCAGTAAACAGAATGCCCGCTGGTGGTGGAAAATCTGCTGTCAGTCACACACACATGCACATGATTGTTTAGGCACACATGCACGCTGGGAATTAAGACTCAAAAATGTGCAGCAAAACGGACATGCACACACACTCGCAAAGTCTGAATAGAGATGAACCAATTAGAGAGTGACAGATAGAAAGATGGAGGGAGTAAAACAGAATGAGAGATGTGAAAGAATACATTAAACACACTCAGTGTGCAGGCAGCAGCGTGTGAGAGGCACCTTCACACTCTGATTTTCAACAGAGCAGAGGTGGCAAATCCACTCTGACACAGCAGGTGCCTAATGTTCGAGGATATGTGGAACCACAGACTGAGGGTTAAAGATGGACAGAAAAGCAAAAAGTGAGGCATTAGCCTGACTTTTAAAAACCTGCGTGGCGCAAATGAAAAACAATTCAAAGAAAAAGTATGATGGGATAAGCCAGAGCATCAGTGTGCACCACCAGAGCTGCTTTCCAGATGGTCATATTGGCCTAGCTCTCGTGGTTTCTAAGTGTGTGTATGGGAGGGGTTTTCATTGTTGCTATGACAACACCATTTGATCCACAAGACCACTTAGGTCATCAGCTGACAACCAGGTAAAAAAATAAAATCATATATTGGTCCATCTAAGCAGCAGTTAGAAATTCTGCATCTAATGTTTTTGTTTTTCACAACTTCTTTCAGGTTTTTCATTAAATTTGCCATCTATCTATGCAATACATGTGCATCTGTGCACATACTTGCATGAATGCAAGCTTCTCCAGAGTGCCCACTGAAGTCAAGAGTCATTGCGAGCGCTCTGCAACATTCTCCACCACTAATTCGCATTAGGCCATTAGCAGCGCCCCGGATACTTTACACAAGCGACTGCTCTGACCCCGCTTCTTCTTCACTGGATGCTGACTTTAGTCTGTTGATGCCACTCTGGGTAAAAAGAAGTAATTCAATACACAACAGCACATTACAGCTATAATTACTTGTGTCTATGACTTGATTACTTCCTGCGTGTTGATCAATGACATATCAAATATTGTGAAAGAGGCTATCAGGAGAGACAGGATGTTACTCAATGAAAGATTTCTCAAAAGGAGAAGTCAGTTAACAAAATAGACATTTAAAGAGATGACCAGCAGAATTTAATCTTCATTTAGCTGTCATTTCAGGGTTATTTTTCCACCTAAAAACCTAAATACTGTATAAACAACATTTAGAAACACATATGCTTGTTGCTTCTAGAGATCAGGAGGAAGATAAGGGAACCAGTTTAGCGTCAGCTGACAGAGCAAGGGTTAGGGCATGAAATCATCTCTTGAGGAGGAATTAAGAGCGTGAACGGGCCAGAGAAAAGATTGCCGATTTTTCCCTAAGCTGCTTCGGTACAAAAATAACATGTGCAATCCCCCCTCTTTTCAAATAACAAGTTAGTTGTGTAAGACTTCCTAGAAATCCATAAGAACTGATTCCACAGACATGCCAGAAAAAGGACATGACAAAAGACATGTCGTTTTAACATAACACATATAAACATCCTCCTTAACAAGAACCAGCTGTGTGTGGCGAATCTGATTTCCAATATCACCGAGTCCCACAACGAAGCCTAAAAATATCATAACATAAATGCACGCACGCTTATGCAGCCTCTCAGGCACTACAGCTAAAGGGAAAACAGTAAGATTCCCCTAAAGAATCAGAGGAATGTAAACAAGCCACCCATCCACACACCCACACTTTCAAAGGGCTTCACTAGAGACCGTGAGACGGAGGCCACATCTGGAAAAAGATGCCCCACAGAGCAGTGAAGTTTGCTGGGTTTTGTCCTCTTGGTTTACCCCATCTGACCACTCGCTGTCCTCTAAAAAGCCCCATGAGAGGCTGCAGGAATGCAGCTGCATGCTGGGAAATGTATAAACTTTCAACCTTGTTCTTTTGACATAGACATCCTGTGTCCAACAAGAACATCGGCAGATTATGGGTAATATTATGCAGTTATAGTTAAGCAAACCAAACTTAAGCTAAAGTAGGGGCAGCTAAATTAAAGACAAGCTCACTCTGCATCCCTCATCACCTCCCCTACACACATACACACACTACAACACAATAAATCATCCTAATCCTCTGCCTGTTTTATCCTACTACAGGGCTGGGATGAGCAGCATCACTCCTTTACTCGTCAATCAATGTGTTTATGTTAAGAAACATTCATTATCAATTCATATGCTCAACCTACATTTCAGCTCCATTAAGATGCCAACTATAAAACACACAGGCAGCAGAATGTAAACTTGACCAGATATGCATTGATCAGTGGAGTTGTGTCTGCCTCTGCTGGTTTGAACACTTTCTCAGCCATGACACCATTGTTGTGTCATTAGGCTTACGGCCCATATAACCACCTGCTCTGTAAATGACTTTCTGGGTCGGCTGGGGATTACTGTGGGGCTAACGCTGCGGCCCACAGTCCTGGGGACCACATATGGGTCGAACACCACCTCATTTCAAAAGGGCACACCAATAAAACTTGCAACAGTTAGACTGAAAGCTAACTCCTTTGAGATGAGAAATTCACAAGGGGCCTTTTTGCAATTAATTAGTAGGAACTAGTCCAGACAAGCGAAAGTAAACAGTAGCTAATTTCCTGTGTTTTGACTTCTCTTGGCCTTGTTTTGCTGTTGCCATTTAGCTTTAGGGATGTACTGCCATCCCACCCCCCTCTGCATGTGACAAGCACTTTTATTGTTCTGCTGACAGGCAACTAATAAAACAGCTGGTTGCAGCCTTTATAATTGTGGCAAAAACTGGTCCACAGACTTTTGAAGTTGCTTTCCTTTGAAGGGGTGGTTTCCTCCTTCTTTAAAGCAGGAGATCTTTCTTCAGCATAAGAATTAACTACAGTCAGTTTAGCTTTTTAGTTCTTTTATAGCATGTTTTGTCTGCAAAATTGGCCATGAAAACACTGACACATTTGTTTAAGACAACCTCAAGGGTGAGGAAACTGAAAATACATCTGAGGAAATATAAAAAAACCACAGAAGCTTACATAACTATGCATGTAAGATGAAGCAGAAAAGAGAATAAATTCTTATAAATAGCAGATTATGGAGTTATATGCTGTAGCTGGCAATAAAATGACTTTCTCTATTGATTCTCTAATGTTATTAATTGAAAAGGAGACAGGAGAGACAGAGGAAAGGTTGAATTAGCACATTTTTTTTTTGGTAATAAAGGCCTTACCGTATGGCTCTAATGGGTCATTAAATGAACCAGACTGCATCAGCTAAAGTGTCAAGCTGAGAGGCCTTTCATGTGAAGCTCCATGAAAGGTAACACCCCCCCCCCCCCACCCCCCCAAAAAAAAACAGTGTGAACAGATGTTTGGAGTTATTTTATAACACCACCAAACATCCCTAAATATCTTCAGAGGAAATAAAAGAGGTAGACAAGATGAGTGAGTTGCTGAAATGCAACATGTCTCACCTAAAACCCATGAGCAAGGAGCAGTCTGTTTAAGGAGGTTTAAAAGCTTCTTTTACTTATTTTCATCCATCCATCCATTTTCTACCACTTACCCGGGGGATCCCGAGGCGTTCCTAGGCCAGCCGCGAGATGTAATCCGTCCAGCGTGTACTGGGTCTCCCCTGGGGCCTCCTCCCACAGGGACGTGCCCGGAACACCTCACCAGGGAGGCGTACAGGAGGCATCCTAACCAGATGCCACCTCATCAGGCTCCTCTCGATGTGGAGGAGCAGCGGCTCTACTCTGAGTCCCTCCCGGATGGCCGAGTTTCTCACCCTATCTCTAAGGGAGACACC
>JBAMHV010000018.1:12862313-12882218 GCA_037177535.1 Pseudomugil gertrudae
GATGGATGGATGGATGGATGGATGGATGGATGGATGGATGGATGGATGGATGGATGGATGGATGGATGGATGGATTTAGTTGAAATATACCAGTGAAAGTCTTTTGCATTGGGATTGGATGTTTAAGAGGTGACAAAAGGTGCAGCAGCAAAGTAAAGCACGAGGGAAACATTGTGCCCGTAAAACATTAACATGTTAAACCATTTTTGTTCATAGACTTTCAAAATAAAACAATGAATTACTTATGTAAGCAGAATAGCGGCTCTTTAAGTCCACTTACTTCAGCTCAGAAAGCTGAAGCTGTATATTTAAGTCCGGGGAATGCAGGGTTCATATCAGTTACACTGCAAACAGCCGATTCCTTGATGACATGCAGCTATCTGTCATTTTGCAGGGACATTTCTCAACTAGTTTGTTGCCTGCAAAAAGATCACAGACAAAACTGAGAGATTCTTATTGAGACAAGCTGGAATATGCTCTGATTAAATGTGAAATAACTACATTGTGTATTGCAGGAAGGTGAGAGCAAATCCATTCTTAACATTTAAATTGAATAATTGTGTTTGCTCTAAAAACTTCCCTATCTCCACAATACAACAGGAAGCACATGTAAAGGGGGGATTATTACATTTATCTCTTTCATTTCTGCTTTCCTGACACACAGAAGTAAAGAAAACACAAAACAATCTAATGTATTTTCATAATTTAATCCAAGGCACTGTGATGAACAGGCTAAGTGTTCAGTGTGTTTTACTGCCTCATGCCTGCTGGGATAAGACCTCTGCAACCCAGAATTGGACTTAGCAGTATAGAAAAAGAATGGCTGAATGAATCCAAAGCAGACCGGACATTTAACCTACACTTATTGGTAGTCACAGCACACACCTCCTTCAAACTCACTCCTTGGTTTAAATCCCTGAGGTGAGTGCATCGCAAACAGACCAGGGTGTCAAACAGTGCCTGTAATTGTAAAAGTTTGGGTTTGCACACCCAAACGCTCCACTGTTTGTCTTCCAATGATGGGCATGCATGACACTCCCTGCATGCCGAAGCCTAAGTGAGTGTGAAATGTGCGCAGTCCGCTTAACAACATCATGACAACCTGTGATGAAGCTCAGCTCGCACAGCAGTCAGACAAAGAGTGATTCTGCCTTTTCCTTCAAGAAGCAGGATGCTCAGGTCCAGCCTGGCAGCACAACCGGGCTCTCAGACACGTTATGAGTGTGTAACCACAAGCAGCTGTTCACACTTCCCCACCGGAAGAAAAAAAAAACAGTTTTGGTAATGCAAATGGATTTCTACCTTTCTACAAAGTCATTTATCTGATTTAAAAGTTCAAGGTTTGGCAAGAATGTCCACTTTTATAAACCTGTGACAAGACTGTTGTTGCTGAACCAAAGAGTCAAATGTGAGAAGAAATCTATTGGAACCCCTCTGACACACTTATTTACAACTCAGCTCTTGCAGCTGACAGTCTAACACTGATCCACACTTGCAGTGTCCTTCATTCCTGTAACGTCCCAGCTAAGTGCGGACTCCCATCCCGTTTTTGCTCCTCACTCATCTCCTTTCTTCCCCACAACAGCTGCATGGACTCAGCCTGCCCTCCATCCAAATACCAGCATTAGCAGCACACTGAATACTCTGAAGTTAAAACTGTCACAAAGCATTTGCCGTTCGCTCCCATTCAGTCAGCTGCTCGCAGTGTGGCAGGATTTTAGTCACACAAGCACCCTCTTTTTGTCAAACCCATCTGACATGTTGGCTGTTACTAACTGCAAACATGTAAACATAACAACAAAACCATTCAAGCTTCTTTTTGATATTTTAAATAATTCGATTTTCAGTGTTATCTGGAATACTAAAATCACATGTAATGTTGCTCATCAAAGTCATTTTAGGGATGTTTACTATAACTGTTCCCCTTTCTTTTAACAGAGATGGACATTCATTTACCATGTCCTTATCAAGTTCCTGCTATGAAGGGAACAAATCATTAATAATTAGCATGTGCACAAGGATGTGCTATGCCTGCAAAGAGAAGCTAAAACAAAGTGCAAATTGTGTTTGCTGAAGTGAATATCGAGTTGTTTGACAACCAGGCTGCTGCAGGGTATTTGCCAGCATATTCAACAACCTAGCACATCAACACAGACTGAAGGAAGGGGGTTTGTGGGGGTGTACGCTTTGTGCCCTATGTGTGAAAGGGGGACCATGGGAGGAAGGTAATGTGCAACCACCAGAATGAGGAAAGGGTGTTTATTTGGGAGGTGAGCAGTTTTGTGTGCGTGTCCCTGCTTCATCTGCATGACAGCATGCATGTGTGGTGGCACAAATGCATGAAGGCTTCACGTACAGAGGGGGAAAGGGGGGCACACATGTCACCACCAATGAAGAAGGATGTTTATAAAAGCCAAAGGATGTCAGGAGGGTTTAGAAACAGCCAAAAGGCATGACTAGCTGTATATTACATGGTTATGATGTGCGTGCATAGCTGTCACAACATGTACAAACAGGAGTAGATGATTTACATAGGAAAAAAGTATAACCTTTTCAGTCTGCTAAAATATTTAATAGTTTCCTAGAAATGTCCTGGAAGCTGTAAAATGAGTCAAAAACAATTAAAAGCCAGACTTTGCTGATATGATAGAAGCAAATACATATAAAGCTGATGGTATATATTTTGATCTTATTTAATTACTGTTGTTTTATGTCAGATTCTGTCATCTTTAGCTTTTCTGTGACCTCTTATTTAGAGTTTTTAAATAATTAATTTTAGTGCTTATCTGTAGTATTTTATTAGGACATGTAAGCCAAAAAGTTTTTATTTCCTTCAAATGTCCAAGCAGTAAAATCACTTATATTCAAATGACACTGCAATACAGACAGTCTAACAGTGTTTATTATAACCAGGAAATAAACAAACAAAAAACAATAATCACGCAGAGCAACAAGTTTAAGTCTATGCCTGTCACTTGTTTCACTGCGACCACCGCAGTAACTCAAGTGCCCCTCATAGTTTACCCAATCCTACACACACATACCAATCTCATTCCTGCACCAATGTGACACAAACAAAACCACTTTTTACATACATAGATGTAGATAAAGAAACGAGCCCTTACCCAAAGACTGACTGTCTCTCCACTAACCAGCATTCAGAGGAAAAAAGTGCTTGTTTGTTCGCTCAAGCCTTCCGCCGCAAAGTGGAAGAAGATGAAGGGAAAGTGTGTGAGGAGGACACGATGCGACTCTTTCAGTAGCCTGTGCGCTTTTCAGGACGGGAGAGACGGGAAAGCTTCGGAGCTCACGGTGCTCCTCTCTGTGGCTGCTCTGTGGCGGACTGAAACAAGCCACAACGCCGGTGGGAGGAGTAGTACCGGAGCGTAGCCGCGCAAAGCTTCATTGGAAATGTAGTTCACGTGTTTTAAGATTAGATTCTGTGAGGGTTTGCGCATTATTTTGGTCAAATAATCTAAAAGTTATGTTTGTATAATTCGGTAATATGTAAAAATCTTAAGCCGTCTCTAATTGATCTGTATTTTGATTAAAATAGTCATACTTTCTTGTAATAACTAAGGAATGTGTCTTTTTGTGCAATAATTATGCAGATGTGTATAATGACAATAAAAGGCATTCATTCAGATGTTTTTCTTTTCATATTTCTATACAATTTAACCCAGTGAAGCTGGAGCTTATCCCAGCAAGTAGCATAGTAGAGGCAGGGTATATACACAGAAACAAACAACCACTTACACTCACAGCTAAGGACATTTGTAAACCTAATGTGCATGTATTTTGATGGTGCAAGGAAGCCAGAGAACCCAGAGAGAACATGCAAACCCCACACATAAAGGCCACTGTTTGGACTTCCCCCTAGCTAAGTCTCAAAGCAGCAACCTTTTTGCAATGAGGCCCCAAAGCTAACCACTATACCACAAGCAGCTTTGTTATTTTTTCCTTTTCTTCATTCTTTAAAACAACTTAACATGAACATTATCAAACATAAAACCCCCTAACCCACAGGACAAATCAGCGTTGAATCACTTTAATCTTTAAGCACTTTGTGGTTAGCAGTCTGAAGCAAAGGAACATTATTTGGCTCACCTCTCAAGTTAGATCTACAAAAAGTGACAAGCTTTCAGTTTGAAAGATGTTTAAAGAGAAAAAACATGATACTCAGAAAATATAAATGAACTGAAAACCTTCCATATATGAGCAAATATGCTGTGTAGGGATACTGTATATACTGTTGGGGGACAAAATATAAAGTTGCAGCTGGTAGTAAAGCTACTGTATCTGGTGCAAATGCACAGTATCTGAAAGCAATGACAAATACATCTGGCCATTCAGTTGATAGATGTGGAGACATCATCAGAAATGGCTTTCATGGAAAGGAAGTTATGATTGAGTCACTATTAAAGAAGGGGACAGAGAATAATTCAAACTACATAAAGCCCATTATCTATTATCTATTAGACAGATAATGAGACAAAAAGCTCAGAAATGGGCTTGAAGAAGTTTGGAGATTTCAGGGAAGCTTGAATAAAAAGGTTCAGGTTGTGTTAAAACATAATAGTGGCCATAGGAAATACAGAATTTCAAGCTTTTCATAATTACACATATTTTATTCTAAATAATTTGCCTTTTTATTTGATTTCAGTTTATGTTTCTACATGTTTCAGTATCACCACCCTGATTTCCTGACAGAAAATATGAAAACGGATGAGAGATTTACACAGTACTGTATATTAATACAAACACATTATATTTTACATGTGCAGGGACTTTCTGTCCAAACTGATTTGTAATGTTTAAAAATGTTTATGTATTTGCATACTGTATTAAATAAATCAAAATACATTTCAAACTTTATAAACACTAACAAACAGCTGTTTCCTTTCCATGTGTATTGATGTAGCTATCAGAGCATTTCTAATTCATTTTCTGCTTCATTTATTTCCACCAGGTCTGCAGCATGGACACAAGCTTGCAAACATTTTCTTTCAAAGACAGCAAATCTTAAGCTCTCCTCTCTTTAAGTATACTGTACAATGCACCTTCTGTTGTTTAAAAAAGACTCCCACACAGAAAAGGTTACAAAATGAGTCCAATTTGACCTATTTGATCCAAAATAAGGATATTTATAAGCTCTTTTAAAACCTGTATTGTAGGTTTTGACGGTGCTTGTTTTGCTCTGACTTGCTGATGTTCAGTTGTTTCCTGAGGTGGTAAAATACCTTTCAAGAGTTTTCTCCAGAGTGTGCTCTAATTGTTAGTTGAGTGGTTAGATGTAGCTGAGCATGAGGCCCTTTCTTTGTTTGTTTAACGTGTATCACACATGCAGGCTTGGTGGAAATGCTTCCTGCATAGTAAAGGGGGAAAAAATCCTAGATTGCAAACAAGGCATCTCAAAATGAATTGGGAACGGGGTTACTCCTTTTAGTGCGGACTTTGGTATTTCTTCATTTTTGAACATGTACAGACACAAAAACCTGCGAGTGAAAAAGAGGAAACATGAAAAACCGAAAAGCATGAGGTGGGGACTTCATTTTTTTTAAAAAAAGCTCTGGTGTGTGTTTTTATTCATGGCAGAGTCGTGTAGGGATTCTTGCAAGTTTCATAATATCAGCTTTACAAGAACACATTGCCCAGGAGGAACTGGATAGATGCTTTTTACTCATTTATGAGCTCCATGATTTATGGGTTTTATGCTAATTTATTTTTAACAGGTTACAAGGAAGAATAAAAAGACTAAAATCCACTGAAAGCACATTTTTTTATGTAAGTTTGTCACCCAAAAACTGTGATTTTGTGACATTACACATGTGGGAGCACCTTTATGATTCAAAAGACTTCCAGAGGAGAAGACAAAAAAGACATTTGCAACATCGCAGTCACTAGAATAGTCTCCAGAGGTTATATCATTTCTCCAGAGGAAGAATTTTCTCATATTTCTACACCAAACCCCTGGAGTGTTTAGTCACAGTGTGTATTCCAATTCATCCTGTCGAGTAACTCTCCATACCTAATATTACCAACCTCACAGCCTCCAGTTTAGTGAATAGCTGTGAAAACATGCTCTGATCTATTTTTCAGGAGAGGAAGAGCTGCACACCATGTAACAGGAGATCTAAATGACATGACTTACTTGTAGAAACATGGCTTCTATTAAACATCATTTTATAATCACTGTGCTTAAGTAGAGACCTTGATGGATGAAATCCTACACCAAGACAATAACTTGTTTTCCTTTCAGGTCAAACATCCCCATGAGCATTCATTGTTTCTGACCCCAACCCACACCCACACACACACTTTGTCATCACTATGCACAGAGTTTCCTATAGTTGCTAGTGGCGTTTGTGTGTGTGGTGCATTTGGGGTGTGTAGAGGAAATGCTTCTGCCATTCAGAAGCCTTATGTCTAAATTTAGAGCCCCCGTTGTCCAACTGTCACAGGCTGGGTCTGACTGTCAGATGTTCGGGAAAGACTGGAGGCGAGTAAAGCCTGGTGGTGTAAACTAGGGTGTGTTGATCTGAGAATAACACATCTGCTTTCTGAACGTCTTGAGAAAAACAGAATGCACTATAAATATCCAACTGTGGCAAGAAGAGATCAAGGAAGTGCAAATGCTGTGGTAAGATGAAAAAAGAGAAAGGGTAGATACAATGATTACAGTTAAATTTGCTACTTTTAAGTCAAATATCAAACATTTGACAGCTGAAAAGTTTGAATTAATTCAAAGAACATGCTGAAGTCACATTTACTGTAGTATTAGATTTAAACACAAACAGAAAAAGTACTCAAACACAAAGTTACAGTAATTTGACAAGACGTAAACCCAAATGTGTAAATAGTTGTTTTGATTTGATCAGTGCAAAAAGACATGTTTTATGTAATAATTACATTTAACTAGCATGTTAACACAATCCACATTTAATTTCCCCTTTTCACACCCTGACAGAGTTTCTGACTTGTTTTTTGCAGAGCTCTTTGGCTGGGGATTGTTCCATGTCCACCTTGTCTATTTGATTATGAGATGTGCCAATCTGATTGTCTATTTAGAGAGCCTCCTTTATTGACCCACTCCCCGACAGACCCCATCACCTCCATCCCCCATGTTCCTCCTCTTAAATTAACTCAGAGGGAAACCAACTATGGCATTTTCCTGTAATCGTCTCTGTGTCACTGAGTGGAATTACATTAATGTGCTTTGTCATGTCTTTGTGGACAAGATGCAGCCCTTTGTGTATCTGCTGTAACTGTGCTGCATTTAAAAAAACTGCATGTTGTGCACTTGTGTTTTTGTAAAGCAACAGTGAACATAGTGCAGTAGTACAGTAAGAATAAGTCTAATACACAAAACAAAGAATCAGCGATCAGTGATGACAGCATCCTCATTTTACAGCAGCAGTCAGACACTCTTTGACCGATACTGTATCTAAGTGAAAATATTTTTACAAACACTTTTGAGGGATTGAATGATTAAAAAAAAAAAGAGAAATAAACAAATGTTTAATTTTTTAAAACAATTATTATCAAAGGGAAATCTATTTTTTAGAAGTCTTTTCAAAAAAATATTATTAGGAACAATAATAATTAGTTAAAAGATTATGACAATACTGCTTTGTTCCTGATGGTGATTGCTGTGTTGGACTAGACTTGATGACGCCTCACTCTTAACACACTTTGTTGTTTCTTTACTGCAGAGGATGTGGGGAATCATCTATTATTGTCAGCAGCTTGTGCAGCCTCTTTTCTATAATTTCTAGATGCGTATGATAAGAGCAACACATAAGCTATAAAATATAAGAAATAATATAAACGCATAGAATTATTGTCCCTATATTAAATATAAAAAATGATAATGAAACCCTGAACGCAGAAATAAGTTCGCTCAGCTGGTCTATATGCTGAATTATTATCCTCTAACGCCCTCTAGTGGTCTCTACAGGGTACTTCACTCCCTAACGAGGTTAGAGGTGACGACATTTTTTTTTTAAAAACATGGCGGCCCCCAGTAAAGCTACGGTGGTTCTGAAGGCTGTGAAGCAGATAATAGTTCAGTTTTGCCCGTTTGAATCCAATGTCCGGTCCACACGGTAAGAAATGCGTCTCTCTGTATGCGCTATAAAGCCGTATTTTCCCAACAAGGCGACTGTTAGCAGTAATGTTTTACAGACCGCCAAAGACTAGCTTAGTCTGGACTATAGCTCACCTGCTAGCTAACGCGCATGAATTTTGACTTTAGAGAAACTTTTAAGAGTGAAAAATGTGGACTTGTGGATAACAACCATATTAAAACTTTGTCCTCCACTTTGTGATGGGATAAAAGTACAATAAAGCAAAATTACTCAGCTGTAAACACATGTACTTTATCTGATATCCGTTCTCTAACGAGAAACCAAAATAGAAATGGAAGATATGCACAAGATTTACATGACTAATGAACAAATAACTGCGTTTTTACATTTAATGTCATTCTGTTTCTTTTGTGTCACTTTAATGGCTGCATGAAATGTCCCAAAGTTCATCATCACCATCCAACGTGCAATTCACACCACTGATGTTTCACATACACACAGATGTAGATGTAAACAGTAAAGTTAGTTGATGTGGATAGTTTGCAAGGTTTTTATTCAAACATCAAATTATGCTTACTAAAGCATATAAACAAAATGAACAGTTTTAGAGAAGCTTCTCCAGAGAAGCGATTCATATGAATTAATTTTAGCTGAATGTTTTATTTGCATTATGTTGAAGTATTTATGTTTATCTGTATTCTTTTTCCATTTGTCTTGAAAATCTTGTGAGCATTGCATTGAATTTGGAAGGTTAATGCACACAAATATTGCTCTAAATAGGAAAAGGTGAGACAATCTTATGTGAATGGAGCAAAATACGCCTCATGTCCAGAAGCATTTGGTTATGTGAGGAACTGATTCTGCAGTTTGAGGGAGGAAGCTCAAATTTAGGGTCTCTGTATCCAAAATAACACCCACAAGTCAGCTTCATATTGTTTATATTGTCTGCATCTCTAAAGGAGTTGCAACTATTTGATGGCGTAGCTAACATCACCTACCTTGGGAATTACTTAAATACAATGCAGTACTTGACACTAGATTAGAGTAACACTTTGTTACTCCATCAGAGCTGAAATGTGCTATCTCCTCTGCTTTAAAGGGAATTCCTGGCCAGGGTGGCTTCAGAGAAGGTCCGTGCTACCAACATGAACTGTGAGGTGATCTCCATGGTGAAACATGACAAGTCTGAGCCTGTAGTGGACATAACTTACGGTAAGAATAATCTGATCACATGCTTGTACTTGGTTGGGAATCATTTGGTTGAGATGTCGTAAAGCTCCACAAAAAGTAAGACGATCATGGCTGAGTGTGCAGTTTTGTTTCCTGTTATCTCCTTAATTCTCAGAGGACAATCATTGCTCATCTGTCTGAAATCTGAATCTGCAGTTTCTTTATCAGCATCCAAGTTCTTGTGTGCACATTTCAAGCATTGACATTTGCACTTGGAATTTAAATTGCTTAGTGTTTTATTTTCCAAGGAGCCAAACACTGATGAGGTGTAGGTTAGACACATTAAGTCCACTAAAGAGTTTCATTAGAGATGGGTGATCCACCACAAAGCTAACCTGATCTAGAGAAACTTGTTGAACACTGTTCCTTTCCAACATCAGATCAGGCAGAAGGATAGTCTGATATCCATTCTATACTGAATTAATGTGCTTTGTGGATTTAAAGCTTCCCTTGATACTTGGGTATTCCTCTTTACTTTGATTGTTGCTATGCTACATGTTTATCCTGGACTTGACAAGAGGAAACAAAGGAAACTGTTAAAAGTGTGAATAGAAAAAAAAAAGGATGGTGATCAAAAGGTAAATACATGGACAACAACTGACCTGAGAAACCAAACAACTATACACCAGCAAAGAAATATAACGTAAAACATTCTACATCTGCTGCAAGAAAACAAAACAACCAATCAAAAGGAGCACCTACTAGATGACATTCTATTCTATTTCTATTCTATTCTATTCGATTCTATTTCTATTCTATTCTATTCTATTTCTATTTAGCAGATACTTTTCTCCAAAGTACTTTGTATCTGAGAAAACCATGATCTACAGCAGGGTTTGGGGTTATTATTTGCAGGTTTTCCATGTATCCCTGACCCAGCACACCTGATTCAAATCAAATAGATCCAACAGATTTGCACATTTGCACAGTGATTCAGTCATTTGAATCTATGTGTTGGAGCAGGCAGACATGGAAAACTTTCAGGATAAGGGCCAAGGTTCCTCACACTTGATCTGCAGCAACAGATATAGAAAACCATAACTGTAGAAGTTGGTGATTAAACTTGAAGGAACGCAGTGAATGTATAAGCCTGCATGTTTTACTTCCATACTCGTCTGTGGGCCTCTCAGTCTTTGCGGCTGGACATTTTTTTTCATGTTAAGGGTGTAAATGTTTAAATAAAATGGATCTTCTACTTCAGACATCATACTTGATATAAAGAACTTGAACCTTACCGAAAGATACCCACTGTGACTTACTGGACATTTGCCCTCCTTAATATTTGCTTTAATAGACATTAGTCAGTGAGTTAAGAATTTGTCAAAAGAACAGATATCTGCTAAAGGTCAACAGAACAGTGTATGAATGAGCTCTATGGACTTTGCAATTTTCCACCCTCCCAGGCTCCTTACTTATTTTGATATCATGACTCATTATGCCTTTTCCTGTTTTTGCTACAGTAGATGGAGAGAGGCTGGTGTTGAAGGGAGCAAAGTTAACCAGCAGTGAGATGCTGAGTGCCTTTCAGTCCCGCTGTGCTGCCAAGGACCCACAGACAAATGTTGGAGCAAAAAAATGATCCTCGTCAAAAATAAGAATTTATTTGTATTTATCTTTGTATATTATTGGACATGTATAATAAAATATCACTGCATTTATATGTTGTGTCTGATGTTATTTGTTGGTCAGTTCATTTATGGTTCAGGTTATGCCAGGTGCCTTTTGCTCGTCACTGAAATGGAACCCTGTTGTCATGAACGATCAATGCTTTTTATCTGCACATTAAAGAGATCAATGAACGTGCTAGAAATGTGCTGCGATCAGTGCAGGATCAGTACGTTCTTGCATAGTGATAAAAGAGACCCAGTGTTTGAGAGAGCAACCTTTGACCCAGCAGGCTTTAAAAATGATTTGGCACAAGTTTTGATGCAGCCATGCTGAATGGATAAAGTTTGGATTTAAATATATTTAGTTTTTAAAGAATGGTGATTAATCATAAGACATGTAAATATCTTCCACTCTACTGATAAATGTTTTAATGATACAGTCTTGTTAAATAGTCCAGTAATTATTTTATGTCAACAGTACTGTGAGATGCATTATGACATTAGTGGGTTGTCAAAGTCAAAAACCACCACTAAGTGCGGAAGAAAGAACCGATGTGGCCCCTTTAGGGTCGCTGTCCTGCATGTTTACAATGTACCCCTGCTCCAACATACCCAACTTTCATTAAATAGATTCAATGATTAACTTAAGTGATATATGTTGAAGCAGGGATACATTGAAAACATGATTGTGGTCCTTGAGGACCAAAATCATGGATGAGGCACCTTATCCTGAAAGTTTTCCATGTCTCCCTGTTCCAAACAACACACCAGATTTAAATGAACGAATCACTGTGCAGATGTTGATAAGCTGTCAGATCCATTTGATTTGAATCAGGTGTGCTGGACCCGGATGGGACACCTGCAGAACTCCAGCACTAAATTCTAACTAAATAAATGTGATTTTTCACCTGTTTTGATTTCATGGATCTGACGATTCCATTGTTCATTGATCATTACCGACCTATCATTAAATCACTCTATTTCTGATCACTTTATTCAGTTGTACTTTTCTCTGTTTTAATGTCTGCTTTTACATCAGTTTTTGCTCTGTTTACGTAAATTAATTAATCAGACATCAGTGGATCTGTGGACAACAGTTTAAGTCCACTTTAAGATTTACCCCTGTCAACATGATAGATTGAGACTTGAGATTGATTTCTATACAGTCAATGATTAAAATGTAGTGGCTAAGAATAACATCCAGAAAACTGACCACAGTGTATTACGCAAACACTTAAAAAGTGTTTTTATGTATGTATATATAAAGAAACAAACACACAAACAAAAGAAGTAAATAACATTTACAGAATAACGTCACGTTCAGCATCTTTGTTAGCAAACAGGTGGGGGTGGGGTGGGGAGCGAGAGGCGATTGGAGGCGGGATTTCAAACGATGACGTGTGACGTGGCAGAATGTGATTGGCTTCCACTGTGATTCCCACAAAGTGGCTTAGCCCTTTAAAAGCACTCACCGCCTGATCTGTTTCTCACTCAGTGGCAGCAGAAAGTTGAGTCGCAGCATTTGAACATTTTTATTGAGGATATATCAGTGAAAGCAAAGCCTGCAAAGATGGTTGATAAGTTTGTTGGGACATGGAGGATGATTTCCAGCGAAAATTTTGATGACTACATGAAAGCACTTGGTAAGAGAATGAGTGGGTTGTTTTTGGTGTAATCTTTTATTTCTTGAGTAAATAAAATGTGTTTAGACATGCTTGGTTTCGTATGTTAGCCTCGAGTTTAGCATTGTGTTGAATTACTCATAAACTCATATAAACCAATATTGGAGTTGTGCAGACATCATATGATGGTGTTGGTGGTGCTGTCTTCTCTGCTCTGCAGGTGTGGGATTTGCAACCCGCCAGGTGGGGAACCGGACTAAACCCAATCTAATAGTGAGCGTGGACGACCAAGGATGCGTTTGCCTGAAATCTCAGAGCACCTTCAGAACCACTGAGATCAAGTTCAAGCTCGATGAGCCTTTTGATGAGACGACCGCGGATGACAGAAAAACCACGGTTTGCGTTTTTTTTTTTTTTTTTTCTAAGGAGCATGAAAGTCTGAGCCTTTAATGCGCAGGAATGAAAGAGGTGACTTTTTTTTTTATTTTTCCTGCCCTGCAGACCGTGATGTCAATCGAGAATGGCAAACTTGTGCAGAAACAGACCTGGGACGGCAAAGAGACGAGTATTGAGAGGGAGATCTCTGATGGAAAACTAGTAGCAGTAAGCTTTTTTTTTTTTTTTTCCTTTTGTGTGTGTGTAAACTTAAACTAACTGGGAAGTTTAATGCACATGACTTCTATAATTTGCACCTGCTGTGCAGTGATTTTTAGATTAACTTGAGCAACTATGCATGCAGTTATTCTGAAAACATAAGCATAATCTCCTGCTGAGCTTTTCAGGATGAACATTTCACAAACTACAAAAACGAGCATTTGATATGCGATCATGTAATCTGCATAAGGTCTCAATAACTAATATTAACTCTACTCTCTCCACTCAGAAATGCATAATGGGAGACGTGGTTGCTGTGAGGACATATGTAAAGGACTCATGATGGCGCTCCATGTTGTCGGATGCACTGCTGGATGACGGGCTCAGTTCAATGAGCGTAATATCAAACTAAAGCAATGGCATGCTCTGCTTATCTTACCCTCTATCCTCACTGTGTTGCTAAAGTCTGCTTTCTGTGCCTCTGTTGTCCAACATGACACATTTGGTATTGTTGTGGTGCTTTGAATAAAAATGAAAAAAGTTGTGCCTCTGAGTTTGATTTAGTCTCTCTGACATCAGTTATCTCTGACATCAATTAAAAGTATTACAAATCTAGCATGCAGAGGGATGTGTAAATACTGTGCTAATCTTCCAAAGTGACCTACGATTAATGCTGTAACTCACACAAAGACTTTCTCAGCTGGTTAGCTGGGAACACTTTGCTTCCATTAATTGGAATAAAATCAGAATCTAAACCTTAAAGACCAGAAAGCAAATTGGGGCATAGGGTTTTAGGTATTTGGTTTTGTTGACCTGTAACCTGAGCTCTTTTTGGATGAGCTTCATCCAGAGCGGTTCAGAGGGAGTTTTCCATTTTTTTTTGGGAGTTTTCAACATTTCCCATTGCACAGTCGCTGGCAGCTGTCCAGTGAATACAGATTGCGCGTGCGCACACACAAACAACATTGTTGGCCCTGTAGACATCCCCACCCTCTGGCCTTTGGTCAAATTTTTAAAAATGAGCTTTAGTAGCACCAACCACTTTCCCATGACAGGAAAAGGGATACTGTAGAACTGATTGGACTTAATGGCCAAAACAGCTGAACCTGGTGGAATTGTTGGCCAACTCTCATTCTGTTCAACTTAAACAATAGTGCTGGCAGCAGTAGAGGACATGCAATGTCTGCCATCTGTCCCCTTTTCCCCTCCTAGCCTCTTCCTAAAATGTCAAAGGTCAGTGTCGTAACTTTTCTCTGGCATTTCTCTTATCCAAATGAGTACATTAGAAATCAGTTTCCATGTAGCTGCAGTCACGTACCTTAATAGAATTTTATCTTATATCTGTGTGTAAACGTTATACCTTCTTTTAAAACAGATCCTATTGAAATGGACTTTGTGTTCATTTTTAATCACAAGACAACTTCAAATTCAGCTCGTCTTTATGTACTGCCAATCACGTCATCCTCTCAGGGTGCTTGGACAAATCAGACTGAGCCAAATTTCCATTTAATCAATATTCATACAAGCTAATTCATAATAAAAATAGACTGAAGGAAAAAGATTGCATCAAATCTTGACTTCAATTCAATCCTCACCATCCTGAGCATACACTCCAGCTCAAGCAGGTGGTCGCCTGCCTCCACTGGTTGGAGTTTGAAGGGCTGGAAAGCGAGACCTACAGGCACAGCAACTTTTAACCAGGTAGATATGTTGAGAGAGAAGAAATGCAAGTTAATGATACTGTCATAAATTTATACACAAAAAATAAAAAGCAGGAAGATAAAGGGAAGAAATGTGTTTTTCATCAGCCGAGGCCTATATGGGAACATATACCAGACCTAACTATAAAATTTATTTTAAAAAGTCTAATCTTTAAGGTAATGATGGTGTCTGCTCATCGAATGTAAACAGTTAGGTTCCATAAGAGAGAGGCCTGTTAGATAAAGGCTCTGACACTTATTCTAGTCTCAGAGTGTCAGCAAAGTGTTTTGTTGGTAATATATGGAACAATGAGACCATCATATATAATAGAGCGTGATCATGGGGAGCTTGATATGTAAGAAAAATAATTTAAATTCTATCCTAGATTTAACAGAGAGCCAATGAAGAAAAACAAAAACAGGAGAAATATTATCTTTCCTGCTTTATATGTGAGCCAAATGACAGGTGCTGGTTAAAAATAACATCAAAGTTTCTCACTGTAGTACTAGAAGACAAATTATCACCTTCCAGATTGATTGCATGTGTAGTTTTTTTCAGATCCAAAGACAACAACCTCAGATTAGACTAAATTTAGAAAACTTCATGGTCATCCAGGTCTTTATTCAACTGAACTGGTTTCAGCAGGCTTCATGGAGAATACATCCACATTGCTGAAGAAAGTAATGTCCCAGCACCGTGTGGCCACTCTGGATCGTTACAATAACCTGCATGCTTTCTTATTTAAGTGTACAAAAAAGTCCTACTTTGGTGTCAGGTTAATCCAGATTAATTTGTGCGTAAAAGTTCAGGTTAAACTACCCAGAAACCATTCAAGCAAGCAAAAATGTGTTTGAGAGAGCAGAAAAAATTACACTAAATATAAATAAATATTAAAAAATATTTTATAATGATCTTTTCACCAATACTAAATTTTCTCAGTTCAGTAGCAGTGATTCATTTTCTATAATAAACACAGATCCATAAAAAGGTCTTTTAACAAAAGTGTCATATGTTGACATCCATAAAGTTTTATTTTGCTGCTGGATTTTTAGACATCTGTCCTGCTGAAACATGCTTTGTAAACCATTGCCTCATGGATCCCAAACCTTAGCTTCCCTCTATCTAAATGACTTTAAAAAACAGATTAATTTGAGACTTTTTGCATCTTTAACTTGCATAACTACTGATGCCAGGCCCAAAAAGAAGTCCTGGCCATTGCTTCTGTCCTGTCTTTAGACTGATGTTCAGACGGTTGTGGGTGTAAAATCACTCCAAAAGGCACATCTGCTGTGGATTGACTTACAGGTGCACTGTTTGAAGGTCCACAGGCATCCGCATCACTTTGTTTGGATAACTGCAGGGAATGCAGCTGATCTCCACCTCCTTGTTTTATCTCTGACATCCTGCATCAGTGGTCCATGGGTTTTCTCTAATCAACTACAGTGTAATTTGGGAGCGAGGTCTGGAAACATTTTAGCAACAGCTGAGCAAATTTAGAGTTACTTTCTGCAAGTAGCATGAGCACATGAACTGATGTCAGAGCAAAACATGAACATATTACGCTTATACGCCTCTGCAGAGTGAGAACTTGGGAAAATATTTATGAACAAGCCTGGAGAAACTCACTGAGAGTAAATTGGCAAGAAATGACATTTGAGGAGAGTTCTCCTGAATCGAGAACATTTATCATCATGAGATGATAACACGCTGAAATGGTGTACAAGTTTCACTGTGTGTATTTGTTCTCGTGCCTGATAGGCAACAAAATCTGTTTGACACCGGGGATGTTTTGTTTAAAGAGAGATGTATTGAACTTCAGAGGAATTAACTCACATCCTTTGCATAACATCTGGAAAGTACCACTTGAGCGGCAGTGCTGACACCCTTCCTCCACTTGTCCCCTGTCTGTCGTTGTCCTTAACTCAAACACAAACACCTTTCATGTTCAAGTGCTTCAACAGAGCTAAAGATGCATGAAATATGATGAGCTTTAACTCTGACTTTTATGTCCTGCTGCAGCTTTTTGTAATTCAGGGTTTCTAAACTGCATGCTTTTGGAAGCCTGTAGTGATGTCATGTTTTGTCCACAACGATGCAATCTGGAAAACAAATGCAACATATGGGGAAAACTTGTTCCTGTTTATTCTCACTTTGGAAGAAATGGCTGGATAAAGAGAATCAGATGAGTAGATCAAGCAAGGGATCATTTAATTTCACTATTTGCATCTTTATATTTGGGCTTTTTTTTCCACATTCAGCCCTTTTCTTCACAGTTACAGATTCTACAGTTAAACTAAATGACAAACACGTGTTATGCAACCTTACGCTAACTTTCTCAGTCTGGCTTGTTGAGTCTTGGTGTCTTTAGTTTCTGGAAAACCTGTGTAAAAACACCTGCAGATTATCTGCCTCCTTTTACGTGTTTTTTTTACTAAAGTTTCTGCTGAAGGCGGTGCAACCTTGAGATCAGCCTCCACCTGCATTTCCAAAAGTGTTATTATGAAGTTTGCTTCTACGTTTACTAAAAACACTTCAGTTTCATCTTACTTCCGCTGTGTGTCTGTGTGTCACTTAGGCTAACCCAAAGTCTGTCTCCAGAGAAACAAAACAGCTTAACAGAACCATGAGGTTCACTAAACTGCAGGGGAGGCTGGTTGCCATGCAACAAGATTTCTCTGCTGATCCATGCAATCCGGTCTGTCCAAATTCTGATTTCATCAACAATTGCCTGGGTGTTATACAAGCTGTGCCCTGTGATGGAACAACATAGATTGCTGATTATCTCCATAAAATTGTCACATTGACCTCTGCATCGTCTTCGGACACCTCCTCATCCTGTATCCTTGCATGTCAATGTGTTATAAAGCAGCTGAGCTGGAGCAGCAAACAGTTTCCACATTAAGAGTTTAACTCTGATAAGCAGTTTTAGCCTTTAGCGTAATATCCTCCTGCCTCGCCTTGTTTGCTTTCTGCCTTTCTGTACTTCTTTCCCCTTCTTCTCTCCTCAAAACATGTGCCTCAGCAGGTCCCCTCCAGCTAAACACCTCCCAGTTCAGTTTGGTTCCCTTCTCCCAGGATTCCTCTCCACATGTGTGGCTCTCCTCAACAGACTCTCAGTTTGGCCAAACGTTCCACTCACACAATCATTTTTATTAAAATCTATCTGAAATAAATCCATAATTCCAATCTGTATGTGCGTGTTGGTTTTATTTTTGTCTTGTCTTTTTTTAAGTAACTTTTCTGCCTTGATAGTTTCTATAAAGCTGATGTTTTCATACCATTTGTCCCGAAAGCGAGCGCATGAAGGCAGCTCAAATTATAACTTCCAACAACTGTAGTGTATATGAGGAAGTGCATTTTTGCCTTTGAGAGCCCCACAAAGAATCACTGTTTTTCAAGTCATCCCAGCAGGAGTTCCTGTCAAAGATTAGTGTGGAGTGAGGCCCCTCTGAGTGATTGTGAAGGCTAGAGGAAGGATGGGGGAAATCTTTAAAGTAAGACTATGCAAACCAAACCCTACACAATGGTATCCCCTCCCCAAGAGAGAGCGGTGCAACTCAGATCCTCGGCTACACAAACACACGACTACCCGCTCGCCTTTTAGTTTGAGTTGTGTTTTTATATTTTGCTCACAAATTGAAGAAATGCCAAGTAAAGCAATAAAAGCTCAAGAGGTGTTGGTACTGCAGAAGTCATATGCATCTGCACACAACTCCTATGGGACCAGACATGTGATCTGTAATCTGAAAGGGCTGGTGGTGAGAGTCTGGGAATAAGAGGGGGAAAGGTGATCTTTGAAGTGAGAGTGCTTGTATGATGGTCTGTGTTGGCTTTAAACCTGATGGGAAGATGGCCTCTTTTTGTTCACATCAAGCGCTCTTTTTGCTCCACTCAAGGAAGAAACTGAGTGAGTCACATGCAGAGTAGTTTATTTTACAGCCACAGCATGATGGGCTCGAGCGGAACTTCTGTGAGGGGATGACTAACTTCAAACACCTTGGAAAATAAAACATGTATGGATTTGGCTCTGCACAAAGGGCTGCTGGAAGAAAAAAAAAGCATCTTTACATGGTTTTAAAATGTAAAATTTAAGTATGTTTGACATGGTTTGTTCCAGACTGGAAACCAACACAGTGCAGCACTTATCAGTGAGCTTTCAAAGAATTTTACTGGACGCGTAACAGTGGAATAATACGAGGTATTATAAGTATGCACTTGCAGACAAACATAAACGTGCTGACCTTCTGATGCAGGTGGTGTGAAAGAACAGTGTTGTTTTGTTTAAGGTCAGACTAGGCTGCTTGTCTGCCCTGGTTGCAATGGTTCTCACCACTTTTTCAAACTAAATTAAGCCTTGTTACAAAGAAAAGCAGGCCATACAGAGACAACAGAGTAAGACAAGAATAAGGTGATAAAGATCCAAAAGATAGGAAGGAAACGCAACATCAGTACAGTCAAAACCTCAATGCAAAAAGCAGACAAGCAGCTGCTACTGTTTGTTTGTCAGGAACACACAGAGAGAACAGACCTAGAAAAACATGGGTACTAGTAACAACGTCAGGAATGGACCCGTCACATTCAGAAAGCTTTAGGAGCAAACTACATGGGATGCCGGCAGAATAAGGAACAGGTCTGATCATTTTACCAGCAAAGTCTGCAGCAAACATCACATTAAACATTTAGAAAAGCTCCACACGATGAAGGGGTGGCTTTTCTAAACGGCAATATAAACACAGAGGAAAAAAAACATAATGGATTACCACAAGTGAGACTGAGGTTTTGCAATGACCAACACAGTTCCACAGCAAGCCTTACAGATAGAAACCTTCTGCTAGAAAAGTTGGGGTGTTACCAGGACTGATCATAGTTCTCTTTACATTTTTATTAAAGAAATGGGAATAAAAGGCAATAGTGCTACAAAATATGAGATATGGCATTTTTCTTTTTATGCCAGATGCATTATGGGGTCATAAATGCAGCAAGGCATTTAAACGGTACAAGAGAACAAGAGCACATATTTCCAGTTTTGGCATTGGTTCATTTTAGGAGCAATATATATATATG
>JBAMHV010000018.1:12882224-12893651 GCA_037177535.1 Pseudomugil gertrudae
TATGTATAATTGTATACATACATATTATGTATAATTTTTAAATCTTATTTATATATGTATTTATGTTTTTTTTCCACTATTTGTTATGTATGTTTTTACTGTTGTTGTACAGCACCTTGGTCAGCTGTTTCTTATTTTTTAAGTGCTCTAGGAATAAAATGGTATGGTATAGTAAACACAGCAATACTGACTTCCCATAGACAGAGCACAGACAGTTTGGACTTTATAAGGCGACAGGAGAAAAAAAAAAGAAAAGAAATAAAAACAATTAAAAAAACAAACAATAGACTCTCCGGGAAAGTTGGCCTGACAGACACTTTGTGATGTGATTGCAGCAACAGACAGTTCCCGACAGTGCACTGGCGAGATAACTGCAGTTTCTGATAGGCGGGAGGAAGACGGAAACCATTAGTCACTGAATGACCTTTCTTCAAACTGCTTGTAAGCGAGCCTCTTAGTAGCATTAACCCAAACACCAAAACCTCCTTTAATCCTTCATGTAAGATTTACTGAAACAGCAGAAAGCACAACTTTACTCAAAGCTGATGAAGTTTTCATTGTACTTATCACCTTAGTGACAAATGATGAAGGACATTGGCTGCATAAAGCACAGTAATGCTGTAGCAGCTATAAAGCTCCTGAAGGTATCTGCCAACATGACAAGATCTTTTTTAGATTACGTTTAGCTGTATAACCTCTTATAAGAGGTCTGTGGGTTTACAGCTGTTAAAGTTGACGTCCGTGTGAAACTCACCAGGAAAGAATCCTGCAATGCACAGCTGCACATTGAACAAACAAGGACCCTGTCTGCAAGCCCACTTTTTTGCTAGCTCTTTGTCTTCTAAGCCACCTTTGATGGAGATAAAAGTAGAAGAGAAAGAAATCAAGCATGTAATGGATGAGAGCAGAGGTTACAGCGAGACACACTGAAACACCCAAAGACTGAGTCTGCTCTGGGTTTAGAGTTAATGAAGAGTTTATGCAGAGCCAAGAGACAATTCCCTCAGAAAACAGAAGGACGTGCTGAAGAGACACAAAGCAGAAGACCACTATTAATGAGAACAAATCTGGCTGGGTAGAAATGGGAGGCCTGGTACTGTTACAAGAACAAATCTCTCCAGCACCAGCAGGGGAAAGGTGCAGGATGTTCAAAATGCAGGAAATAAAGAGAATTAGGTGATGGATAAAGCAACAAGGAGAAGATGGAGGGGGTTTGCTTGAAGCAGAAGTCAGTGGGAGACACGTTGTACTCTTATTTTCCCCTTGGGTGTTCCTGTCACGGCTCCAGGGAAGCAGATTTAATTTACTTAATTGCTTCTCACTGTTACATATAAGACATAGCAGGGATTTTTCTCCTCTTTAGGCCAAAGGTAACAAGGACTTCCCTCTGGAGCTTCAGCACATTAAGTAGCTGTTACTCTAAATATGAAATGCTTATGTTTCTGTTGTATTATGATAATATTTGTTGGAGGGATGAAAAGCGGATTAAAAAAGGTAAACAAAATGACAGCCCAGCATAAAGATCATTTGATCAGTGCATGACATTCACTTGAGACTCAAACAGCAGCCTGCAGCTACATGAAATCTAACATGAAATCCCAGATGAATTGCAACCGGTCAAAGTAACAAAGCACATATAACACATAAATCACATGACAGCTGCTCTCTCCACTCTCTCAAAAACAGGATGTGATCAGACCCTTTCCCCACATTCTCTGGATCGCAGACGAATGCTTTGTTCATTTCTTTAACCTGTGACCCAGTAGGCGCACATCAGTGTGCTTTAACCTTTGTCTGCAGTAAGAGTTTAAACCAGAGCATTATTCATATTTACAGCAGAATACCAGGAGAAAACACATTAATATTGTGAAATTTTACCCAGTAGATTAACTTTGGAGTTCTGAGAATCACTGCTAATTTGGAAAGGATTACAGATCTGTGTTGGCTAAGAGCAGCAATGGTATCTGTGGAGTGTTTCATTAAAATGTGACTGAATTCCACATGAGTATGGGAGTAACTTTTTAACTGTGAACTGTCAGTGTTGACAGCCAGCTGGATAACAATGATGAAACTGTACACTTCTGGGGGTCGCTCGAAGATTATTAGATTATAAACTTGTCTGAATAATCCTTCTATTCATAAAAAACAAAAGAAATGTGAACAAACTTGTTCATATTGTTAGGATATATATATTGTATATTAAATTAAAATTTCCTGCTGAGATTCGGTACCTCCAGGTTCCTGTTCTTTTTTCCTCATGCTGGATAAGCTTCCTTTTTCTTACACTTTTAAAAAGCAGAATCTCTCTTTATTCTTCTGGAGTTTCCATCCAGGTTCTGCTGAACTGTCTTAGAGATGTCATGGATGAAACTAAATTTCCTTCATTTGAATCAGAACAAAACAAAACCTAGACAAGCACACAGAGAGCACAGACCTCAGATCATTTATTGTGGAGTTACATGCATTTAGTTGACATGGACATTGCATTAGTACATGGTCACAGACGTTTGCAGCATATGCCATGCAACCAGAGTTTGTAGCTGGAGCTAATTTTCCACTCCTGTGCCTGGTTGGGCCTTTTTACATTTCCACACTACATTAATACACATTATTACATCGGGGATGCAACCTCTGGTGACTGTGTTGCTGTTTTGTCTCTGAACAAATTAATTAAATCACTCTGGTGTTGAATTGTTGATGAGCCTGAATATTATTTTGAGAAAGAAAAAGTCACTAAAACTTTTAAAGATTGCAATTTATATTTATCTAGAATTTCTCCATAAGTTTAATTGCTTTATGGTGCAATGACCCAATGCATTTTGTAGCTAAGGGAGTTGCCTCCACGCTATCATGCAGTGTGATGTATGTGAAAATAGGCATGCAGGCATTGAATTGGAATGACTCTACCAATGAAGAAGGATCCTTAAAAAAAATCCTGGGTTCAAATGGGGATCTAGTTGGAGCAATTCTCATAAAAAATGATCCAACTCTTACCTGTAATTTATGTGAAAAGTTGCTAACAGAAGAACAGACAGAACAACACAGGCTAAAACCTAATCTCTGCCACCTCCTTGTTGAGGTTTGAGTGTTTTTGGGATGGGTAATAACAGTGCCTACGTCTACATTTATAACATAATTACAGGATTTAGATTATTGCATTTATTGCTTTTAATATAGTTTTAAAAGCACTGCACCATATTACCTGTTAAGTGTACTTTTAAAGCCACATACCCCACTTAAATACTGAAGTCTGAACCAGTTACTTTTTGATGTTCCTGCAGGTTAAAAGGAAGAAAGAAGAAAGAGACTTTCTGTTTGTGACGCCTTATTCTATATGAAAAATCTCCTTCATATCAGAGCTGCTTAGATCATCCAGAATTTGGACTCTTTGCTGAAAACTAATTTCTTTTAGCTGGTTTTTGGACCTGGCAGTAACTTTTTTCATGCAAGCAGTGATTTTTATTTTTCTCATTTTTATTAGATGCTTTTATTGTTTATTTGAACTTCTTTTTGTTGCTCTTATTTACCGGTAGTAGTTTGTTATTCCTATTCAGGTTGTGAAGCACTTTGGTTGTTTTTAAAAGATCTATAGAAATAAACTTTGACTTCACTTAAAAAAAACTGCCACAAAAATAGTATAAAGAGACAGTCATCATGACTATACATACATTACATAAAGTTAAAATAAGAGGTTTTATGCATCTTTGCATTTGTCTCCCAGTCCTGTTTGAGAAAAAACTCCTAGGATGAGGCTGCACCACCTTGTTTGATTGGTTTGACTGAAAGGATGTTGTTAATGATTTTGTTTGTGAGTTGAAATAAGTTGGTTAATTCTGGGTATTCTTTCTTTCACTAGAGGAAATCTGCTCTGGTAGTCTGAAAATGATTGAATTCCCAACAGGAGGTCTCTATCTAAACACTCTTGGCCAGGTTGAAGAAATGTTGCATGGATGCTCGCTCTGGAACTATGTATCGCTTTCATAGTGACTATCAGTTAACTAGTATTTATCTGTTTGTATTGATTGCTCTATATGATAATGATTGAAGCTTTGGTGCATCTTGGGCACTATTAGCATTGCAGAAACCCATCCTAACAGGTCTATGGACAGTTTTTCTAAACTCAGCTCAATGTTTCCTTAGCATTTAGCATGCCCTGGATACACTGGTGTGTACTTCCTTTATGCTGGAAGATTACAATGTATAGGACCACTGACAGACATGGAATATACCAAAGCTCAGTTATTAGTTTAATAAGAAAATATCTGAAATAATGAAGCGATATTATAAGCCTTGGTTAAAAAAAAACAAGACAAAACCAAAATGTGTCCTTGCTTTGTTCCTGTGGAGTTTTATATATATGTTAGAAATAACAAAATGGCAAAAACTTGAATGAATTTGAGAACTTTCTGCAGATTTACGTGATGACCTTGCTCCATCAGTGTATGTCTAGGTGGGCCACACACATCCTGTTCAGACACAGCAATCTGTTTCACAGGGACTTTGTGAACTGTGTGTGCTGTTTAAGGCCAGTAAATGCATTCCTCATCTTCAGTCTATCTGACACACAACAATGTGTGCAAATTCTCTATCAGGTGTGTGGCTATGGGCCTGCAGTTTGCCTCCTCGATAAACCTGATCTCACAAGATGGTCCAACCACACGGAGACTTGAGTTTTCCCTTTTTTCTTTTGTTTTTGGGGTAAAAAAAACTACCATACAGTTTCAACCAGATTTAAAGGCTTTTAAAATTTTATGTTCACTGTACTCACTATGAGCTGGAATGCTCATAAGACTGCTTTAAGCTGTGGCTATCTGACTAGAGATGCATGAAGACTACACGTTTTTCTTGCATAAATTCAAGCCATAGGTCAATAAGTCACAGCAGTTAAATAAAAACATATAAAACAATAACCTTAAGCTACTATCCACCAGGTCACCCCAGTTCTCTTATGCAGTCACTTCTTTTTGAGTATGCACACTCAACACACTCGTACACCTCCCCAGCAGTAATCCCACCAGGTTGTTGGGTTTCTATGAGGGTCAGCGTTTGCCGGACACAGCTTTTATTTGGACCCGATTACTTTTGGGCACAGTCATCGCATGGCCTCTGTCGACCAGGATAACGCTCATTGGGGTCCGCCTCACTGACTCCATTCATGAGGCCAGGCACAGTCATGTAGAACTGGCAGACCTGACACCAAACCCAAAGAGTCAGGCCAGCCCAGTCAGCAAATACAATGCCACCCCCCACCACCACCACCACCCCTTTCCCCTTTAATCATAGCAAAGGAGGGGGAGAAAAAAAGGGCGAAGTTGTGGAAGACAAAGAAAAAGATTGAGACAAGTAAGAGACGAGAGTGAGTGGATAGTGCAGAGTGGAGTGTCTTGGAAAGAGGAAATTGAAGAAAAAGACTGTGTTTGTGCGTGTGTGTAACCGAAAGTGACAAAAAGAAGAGAGAGAGCAAAATGTCACTTTAAATTAAGTACGACTAACAGGTCGGATTTGGGTGTTTCGACTTGTTGACCCCTGTGACATATTTGCCTGACCATTGATTTGTCACACAGTTCATAAAAGCAACATTTTGGTCCCATGCTATTACTCATAGCTCCTACTATTAATAGGAAACATCTTGGGGAAAAAAATCTTAGTACAACTGACAATTGTCTCACAATAAAACGGATGTACAGAAAACTAATTTGACCTAAGACCTCATAAAAAGAGAAAAAGAGGAAAGAAGATGTTATCACAAAAATATGAAGCTCAATGACACATACATACAGTGAAGGTTAGCTCATTCTGTTGGCTGAATTAAATGTGTTGTATGCTGAACTTTGATCAACAGGTTTCTGCTGCTCTCTTGTGGAGATGTCTGGGACCCAAATCTGCATTAATCTCTCTTCTTCAGGGTACTGAGTCTGTTTTTATCTGGACAAAGCAGACAGAGTAGAACTCATCTGGCTCTGCAGATGTGGAGTGCATCACTGATGAACAAGGGAATGAGTACATGTAAGAACAATTGCATTATCTGTAATATGTACAACATAAAGTGTGGCTGTTGGAACTAGAAATAAATTAAAAACTACCTCAATCCTGCAAGAAGAAAAAAAAACACGGAGGCTGTCTAAAAAGGCAGTAAGATGTAGCTTGTGTTGTATAAGATTGTGGTGGAGAGTGCAAATTTAACTGTTAGAGAAGTAACATCAAAAGTAGTGACTTAAAAAAACTGAACCAGCCTTTTAGGTGAATGATAGATGGTTTGTGTTATATTGTGTTAAATTATCATCGTATTAATTGTTAAAGATGAGCTCAAGTTAACATGCCCATGCATTTTCATTAGCTAAATATAAGTGTGGGCATCCTGTGATGGATTGGCAACCTGTCCAGGGTGTACCCAGCCTCACCCAATGATTGCTGGGTAGGCTCCATCTTATCTTGACCCTCCATTGAAATAAGCAGTGGATAAAAGGATGAAGAGATGGAGCTTGGGCATCATTCTGAAAAAACAAAATAACTTGTAGATACATTTTACTTTCCAATTACAGTGATAATCTGTATACCTTATCAACTACACAAGAGGATGTTTCTTAAGTTTAACAAACGTTTACCAAAAATAAAACACACATATAAAAAACTACATACCAGCTAACTGTTTGACAATTTTGTTCAGAAAACATGGATATAATACTAAATGTTGTCTAGGTGTTGGCTATTTTGAGGGTTATGAAGTTAGAAAATGTAATCTTTGTGTCAAATGTATCAACAAAATGTTAAAATAAAGTTTAAAATGCTTCAATACAGTATTGAGATACCTGATGACAGCGAGAAAAAAATACTGCAAGCGCCTTTAAATGGGTTGTACCACTTATATCAGCAGAGGGGGGTTCTGAAATATCTATACAACATTATTTTACATTTTCTAACAATAGTACCACAAGAGAACGAGGAAATGTTTTCGTTGGTATTTTTTAAAATAAATCTTAATGAATTTATCATACAATCAACAAATCATTCTGAAAAGTCACCTCTAACATCGAAATACCTATTCCTTCACAGAGGTTTCTAGCGCCCCACCAGCACACGGCTAATAAACCGATGGAAGGAAAGACAGCCTGGTGGTCATAAACGCTTTACCTGGGAAGTTTAGTTAAGCTAGTAAAGTTAGTCACATACATTTGACATTATGACGGGTGACAAAAGCCGCAGCGTTCCCGAAGCTGACTCGAAACAGCCTCAAACAACTGCGACAACGGAATATTGCGCTAAGTTGCAGCATTGGATGTGGCAGTATTACTGGGGATATACCAACTGGCAGAGCTGGTTGTCTCTGTCAGCCTTCCCATATAAACTACCGTGCGCGAGCCCGCTAACACCGGGTGAACCTGCTTCGGTCACCGGCGGTGGGCAGCACGTTTTTGACGTGCGAAGCTGGTACAGCTACCCGTATCCCTTCAGCAACCCCGCTTCCTCTCCTCCTCCTCCGGCCGGTGGTGAGCAGAGATCTGACAGGACTGATGCCCGGCCAACCCAGCAGCAGAACGGGAATCCAGCTCAGGCAGGTAGGCTTGTTTTAGCAAAGTGGTGGCCTAGTTTATCCAAAACATCGGGAAATGTGCGTGGTTCTTAAAGACTAAGCCAGGTCACGAGTCCAAAGGGAAGCAGGCTTACGTAAATGTGCTAGTGTAAATAAGCTTATATACTTATATCCAAAGTCCTTTCCTTAATTTCTATTGAGTTAAAGAAGATCTGCAGTTGCTTCTAAAGAGCAGATAAAACTGACTTCAGTTTAAATGTAAGTAAATATATTAGCCAAACGCATGTCTATATGTTCTTGCAGGACGTGAATACACAATCCCCTCTCCTCTGCAGAGGTTCCTGGCAGAGACTGTGGACTTCTTCATCCTGTTCTGTGTGAAGGCCACCATTGTTTTATGGATCATGCATCTGAGTGGGATGAAGTGAGTAAAGCCATCAGTGCTGTATTTTCCCTTTAAAACAAGCAAAAATTCAGGAAGACAATTCAGTCCCACAAAAACAAAATGACAAATTGGATCACTAATAATAAAAGACACAATTAATAGTCTCTCATGTAGTTTTGCTTCAGTTTGGTTGTTTTTATTATGGGGCGGTATACAGTATTCTCCAAATTCCCACTCTGATGAACTGTCTTTTTTTTTTATTTTTTTTTTTTAGGGACATTACCAAGTTTATCACCCACTTTATTGTCGAGGAGATTGATGAGAACACATCTATTGAGGATCTGCAGAAGATGATGGCTGTTGCTCTGGTTTATAGGGTACTAGTGTGCTTCTATGAGGTGGGTTAGTCTTCATACTCTCATGATAATGACCGTGTTTAGTGGTATGCATAGCTTAAATGCTATGATAGTTCAGACTGGATGGAATCGAGTTTGTCATAAGTAAAAGGGCTCACCTTATGAAGGGGACAAGCTGAAACATGCAGCAATGTTTGAGCCTTCAGGTAGATGAACAGAAGCTGTGAGTTCAGTGACACGGTTACCTGCACACTGACATCTCTCGGTACAAGCTTATTTGAACGAGACTGTCTTGGTTTAATATTACACTTGTTTTTGAGACACGGATGCTGTGGTCAGCCTCCACCGTGGTGTCATTCAGAGCTAGCATGCAATGCCTGCACATCTGTGAAGGTATCATTTATGTAATAATATGCAGATGGATTTTTGCTAATGCCTCGTTACAAAACTGCAATAACTGGTTTGTCTGTTCTCAAGCATTTACATTGTTGTCCAATAAAAGGTGATGCAATGCTGTAGCTCTGTCTGCCATCAAATGAGCTTGTGTACTACAATACAAGCTCATATTAACAATTGATATGTTATCTTTAAGTGTTTTTCAATAAACATCAGTCTTTTGCAAACTCCTGTGTTTTTTTTAAAGCTAATTTTACTAGGGACATCAACTTTTGTGGAAATAAGGTTGACTGAGGTTTTAAACTGTCCACAAACACAGTCTGACAAATAAATGTTTTAATTATCCAGAAAATTCCTAGTGTGTCAAGTCATCTCCAGGAGAAGCCGATTCCCTGCATCATGACCTTGTTTAATGAGGGGAGCCACGGGGAGCATGTCCTTTTACATCACAATCACAATCATCCCATAGAGGGCAATGATGCAACGTTGTATTCATCATTGCCTGAGATGAAGTCACATATCGCATCTGTTGTTGGATGTCTGTCGGTAGCTTTGTGGTCCCAGGTGGGAACTAGTCCTGGAACACTGGGGCCCTTCCGTCTCACACTTACACCATCTGGCATGATGTTTTCTGTTTTTGTACCTTGTGTGTTTGTTTGCAAACCTGAAAATGAACTTTTTTTCTTTATGCCTCTGGGGAGTGGGATGCTGCTAATAAATTGAGTCTTCTGTATCAGAAACAAAAGTACAGTGATGACCGGAAGATGTGTTGCTCTCGTCCAATCAGACCATCTGCATTTGGGGCGCTGGCGGTGCCACTCCAGGGAAGTTCCTGCTCGGTCTGCGGGTGGTGACATGTGACACGTCCACTCTGGTTCGACCCAACCGTGTTCTTGTCGTCCCAGCATCTCATGTCTCCCTCTCTGCGTGAGTGCAGTTTCTATTATGTGTTATGTTGTTACTTTGTAGTGCCTGTGGTAGCATCTATCGGAGCTCTGACCTTGTTTTGTTTTTCTTTTAATACTCACAGCTCCACTGTGCGGGCATTGAACAAGAACTTCTCCATTGCTTTTCTATTTCCTGTCTTCATCACGCTCCTCTTCTTCCAGCACAACCGGACTGTGTATGACATTGTGGCAGGCACCATAGTTGTCCAGCGCAGAGGGGCCAGATAGCTTGTTCTCCAGCAACAGATTATCCTACACTAATTGGTTAATGTCAGAGAACAGCACTCCTGTGTCTAATGAGCGATCAGACCATCGAGCTCGAATCTGACATACTTGCACTGACATGAGTGATGCAATGGGGCCAGACTTCACTGGATAGATGTTAAAACTGCACTTAAGAATAGGAATACTTTGTCAAAGGGAAAAATAAAACAATTACTTCTCTATGATATGACATTCAATTTCGACTACTGACCTAACTTTGGCTGGACACCCTCTGAAGTATTGCAGGTTCTGACTACTTATAAATGATGTGAATTTCATTAAGGTTGCTGTCATGAGATATCTAAAGACTTCTTACCACGTCATGTGAATTTTGATCTGTGTGAAATGTCACAAACTTATTTATTGTGAATCTAAAAATGTCTGTGGGAAGCTGGCTTTGGCGACCCCTAGTGGCAGAAGATACTCACTATGCATTATATGCTTTTTATTTGAGGAAGTATTGGCCGCTCAAACATTTGGGCTGTGTCTCAATCAGCGCACTAACACTACTTTGCACACTAAATGTAAATGCACCTAAACATTGTGCATGAAGTAGTGTTAGTGCGCTGATTGAGACACAGCCTTGGTCTGCGAGTTTTCTTCCATTGTGATTGTTATTATTCTCTCACAGTGAAGTAAAAAAAAAGGTCAGACTTATTTATTTACAATATTTGTGCCTATGGATGCTTTGAAGTATTTTGAATGTTGAAATGTGATAGTAAACCTTTTTGTTAGGTTTAAAATGTAAAGCATTTATTCTGTTTTATGCTTATTTTTACCTATTTTTATGACTCAGGGCAACTCTTAGCATCAAAGGTATTTGTTAATTATAAAGGTGAAATGCATCTGCTCTTGGCAGATTTCTATTAAACAGTGTGAGACATCTGGGTATTAAATGTTCATAATTTATTCCCATCACAGTTTAAGTTGTATCAATAGGATTTTTAGTTGTTTTTGATTATTAAACTCTACATGCCTCATAATTATGTTACCATAGAACCTGTATGGTGCATCAGAGATGCAAACAAAGAGGATAGAAATTATGAAGAAAGGAATAAAAATTACACATTGTTTCACAATTCTGTTGGGCCTTATATGAATTTGTCCTATTTTAATTAAACTACTTGCAGAATAAATGTTTAACTACAATGTAAAGTAAAAAGAAGCATCAGATCACACATCCTGCACAATTTGTAGCTCATAAAGTTAAAACAGCCTTTTACTCTACACACTGGGTCTGATTCAAACACAAAACGGAGGCAAAATAACTGCGTCTTTGTGTGTGCACACAGAGTCCGATGCAAAATTGCGAATAAATTATGTAAATTCTAAAACTAACTCTCATTGTGGGAAAAAAAAAACACACCAAGTGATACCAACGTTGTGCTATTGCAAAAGCAAAGAGAAAATTAAAGCCGCAAGCGGCGTCAACGGGTTCGAGCCCCCTGGCACCGCCACCCTTGTAACACTCGTCTAGAGCCATGTGTGAAGTATGAAAACTGTTACATTATAAATGTGTTTAACATGTTCTGGAGTAGTTTCAAGTTG
>JBAMHV010000018.1:12893734-12937578 GCA_037177535.1 Pseudomugil gertrudae
AAACTTTGAGGCCCCGCCCCTCGTACATGCTCAGACTTAATTAAAAGATTTTGATAATTTTTAATCACACATGCCTCATGAGCATCCTGACCCATTTTGGTGCCCGTGGCATAAAAGCCCTATAACTAGTTCGTTCAAATGTGACCCCGTAATTTGACCTTTGACCCAAAATGGCCGACTTGCTGTTTGGTTTACACCATACCTCCAAGAGGCTTTATTGTTCGCCCCATCATGTAGAATATGTTCACTGATTTTCATAAAGATTGGTGACATGTAATCCTTCGACCTTTATTTGCCCTACATCATGACATCTGCCGCCCTCTTTGGGTTATGCTTTTGCCATGCACCAGATCTTTTCTGGAACAAAAGAACAAAACCATCCATGCTCAATAAACCGTTTGCCCAGGGGCTACAAAGCAAAGAAAAATAATTACATGGATTACGGAGGATGCTTTTAAGAGCATGCTTTCCTATTGGGGAAATAGTTGCATGAACTAAATGGAAGTTGATTATGGGGTTCAGACTGCAGTGTTAGTATTTATGACTTAATGAGTAGCTTAAAATTGAATCTAACCAAATCTGTCTAAGAGTGCTTTTTAACATTTTGTTTTAATACAGGGGTGCCCAAGTTCAGTCCTCGAGATCTACCATCCTGCAACTTTTAGGTACAACCCTTCTCCAACACACCTGAATCAAATAACTGAATTCCCTCTTTTGCATGTCATCCAGCTCCACAGAGGCCTGGTAACGAGCCATTTATTTGATTCAGCTGTGTTGCACAAGGGTTGTATTTAAAAGTTGCAGGATGGTAGATCTCGAGGACTGAACTTGGGCACCCCTGTTTTAATAGTAACCACCACTACCCCTTTAAAAAAAGCTCAAAGCTGTTTAAACTAATGCAGAAAATGCAGCATTTTAGCTTTAATCTCTTTAAAATAAAAAAAACTCATTTACAATTTAAATCCACTGTAAAGCAGCAGAAATATCACATGTTAAGGTAATGCTTTGCATTGATATTCCTTAAACAGGTCCAAGAGCTATAAACAAATATTCACCAAGAAGGTGGGGCGATGAAATTATTTTACATGGAAACGAACTTAAAGTGTTGGCAAATTAAGTAATACAAACCACAAGGAGGTATCTGCACTTCTCACCTGCAAAGCACAGGTAATATAGTGCAAAATGGAACTAAGCTTTGTACGGTAATGCTTATTGGGGAGGTTTGTGAGCTATTTCACAGTTTTCTGTGTGTAGGAACTATTTGGTAGTCTGTTAGTTTACTGGTTAATGCACATCTCCTCTCAGAGGAGGGCACATAGATAATGTTGTGAGCTTTCTTAGGAATATCTGTATTATATCTATATTATTGTGCCTGCCCCTTCCACACAGCTCTGTTAGTTTAATTGTTTAATATTTACAGATTTTCTTAATGAATAATTTATGGTTTTAGAAGATGTTCCTTTCAGGGTGTACAAGCTAATGAAAAAACTTTTTAAAAAAAACTTTTGGTTATGTGATGCTGATTTACCCCAAAGTTTAATTTTTCTTGAGCTGCATTTGCGAAAGTTTAGCCACAGGCTTGTTATGGAATATGATCCCAGTAGGAAGTTTTAAAATAACACCCATTAATCAAATGAGTTTGTAACCATCACCAGTCTCTTTCTCACTCCAGCGTACACAGCAGGGGAAGCACAGCATCCCATTCAGAAGTTTTTACCACCTTTTTAACCTCATCGTCTCTTCTGTTATGACGCTTTCCTGCATGTTTTCATCTGTCAGGAATGATTTAATCCACTTGCAGCTTCCACATGGTTTTGCACGTGCGATGCAGAGATATGCATATGCAACATCTTAATTACAAATTCATGATATCCTCCATAAATTTTGAGCTCGTAGACATTCTCCAGAGTTTTTAAAACAGGATTAAAATCCTTTAATAGCTTTGAGGCAATGAGAAAATGAGCCTTCTGTTGTATAATCTCTCTGCATGGTAAAACTATCCAAACATTTTGTCAGCCATTGTGCATGATTTTAAAAGTTCATCGCAGCATTTTGTCCTTCAGTTGCAAGGGTTTTTTTTTGTGTCATAAGTTGTTCTTCATGTAAGAGAACTGAGAGAGGCTTAGCAATAATTAAGCCTCCAGTGGCTCTAATACAAATTTTGCAGGGAGACGAAGTGGAAAGAGAAAGCAACAGAAAGTGAGACACAGAGAGGGATTAAGAGAGAGACAATAGCCCACGAGGAAGGAAAGGATTGGAAAAAGGAGTTTAAAATGAGGAGAATACAAATGGGAAGAAAGCAGAATGGAAAGGGAGGAAGAATGGAGAGGAGTGAGTGTGAGAGTCTGAGGGACACCATGCTTGAAAATTCTGTCTGATCTTTGAGCCTTGGGACCAGAGGCGATGGAATACCCTGCAGAACTCTATTAAAATTCAACCAGCTTCACTTAAGCCTTAAGTTATTATACAAGAGATGCCCTACACATCTCATCTTTCTGTTTGCTCTCTGTTGCGTGCATGCAACATGAACATAAAAGACAAACAACTGCATGCTCACTACACGGCATTCATCACAACGATGTTGAGATCAGCTGTCCCATGCATAAAACTCTTAGACTAAAAATATGTTCTTATGTTGTTTCTACATTTCTTATTGTTTTAGGTGGTCACCACAGATTTCCAGTAATAGCCACTCAAATCATCACTCAAGAACAAACTAGCTAGCATCCAAATTAGGTCTAACTTGTTGGGTATTAAACACCCACCAGATGCATAAAAACATCTCATGTCTGAGCGAATTAATCAAGCCAAAGGATGAAGACCAGTTCTGTTGCAGTCAGCTTGGGAGGAAACTGCTTAAATAAATGTGCTTTCTGCAGTGTTTGCAGATCATAACAGCTGTATCTTTGTCTTATGAGACCTTGTTTCAAAGTTTTTATTTGTAAATGGTCAAAAAACTATAACAATATTGAAAAATATTCTGTTATGATATATTTCTAAACTTCTTTCTTGATATAATATAGTACAAATTTTAGCTGATGAAAAGAACAACAGCTTTACGATATCACACATAAACAATGTGCATCTCACTCATAATTATAATCATAATACATGCATTAGATGCATGTATTAAAAAGATATCGATACTCTTCTGCTGAGGTTTACCTTTACCTACCTGTCCTATTTACCTAAATTACCTTTTGTACTGACTTTCTCAACACATCAAGGTTGTTTCTAGACAAACATCCACATCAACCATCGAGTAGGCTACTGAAGAAAACCATGAGCTGCTATTTAAAAACAAAAGAAGCTGCAATGACAGGAAGTTCAGGAATGGTAAATCAAACATGCAAGCAAGAACATGACAGAAACTAATTTTCAACCTGACATGAAAGGTTTATGTAATAGCTAACACAATAATGTGGAAAAAGACCAAGGAAACCAGATATTATAGATGCTGAGGTTGGTCATTAGCAACTGAAACCTGTTTCAATATAATGGGAAGCAAAAATAAAAGCAAACACAAGGAAACGGGCTTTGTTATTTTATTTTTTAAAGGAAGAAAACTCACTTAAGTTTTAAAGCAAGATAACACAGAACATGACCACCACTGAGAACCTGGCACTGACCTCCTGGAGAAGAATCTTTAACATCACAGAGGGAACAAAAGCGATATGAAATGATTGTGCTTGTTTGCAATGCGACACATTCTGTCCACACAGACACACATCAGAGAAGAACTGGTGTGTCTGGCTCAATAAGCAAACGTTTCACGGAGAGACACCCCACCCTCTGATGCTTTGTAGAATCTTATTCCAGGTTATCGGATGCTCTCCAATGCCTCACAGTCACATCCCTGCTCTGCAACCAGGCTGTTTTCTTTCTTCCATTTGTCTGTTTGCATCAACGTGGACTGTTTAACATTTATCATTGAAAGACTTGAGTTTCTTCTGTGTGTCTACTCAGGTCTGAGTACATTTTAAGAAAAGGCTGCTAGAACGCACAACCAGATAGGCTTGAAAACAAAGTAACTGCAAATGTAATGGATCTGGTAACAGGAGAGATGAATAGAGTAAAAGCATGTGAGTCAGACGTCATTTTAAAAAATACACGTATGTGTCTGTAGACACATTTTAAGTCATATTTGTAAGCTTTTTTTTGTAATGTTAAATCTTATTTAAATAAATTAACTCTGTCCTTCTCTGTATTTCCCAGCAGGAGGTGGGAATGAATGCAGAGCCACTGATCCAGCTCCCCATTGGCTCTCGGTAGTCTCAGTGTCGGAGGCGACTCAGCCAATCGGCATGCTTCTGAGCCACACATATCTGAAGTAGTAATAATGTGGAATGTGCTGGCTCGGCATGAGCTGTCAACTGGAGCATGTAGTACTATACTACATGCAGATGGGGGAGGAGACAAGCAACGAGGGGGAAGTGGTAAACACTCAGTGACAGAGCAGAAGCCTTGTTGTGTGCTGTTTTAAAGGGTGTGTCGAAAGCAGTGCTGTCAGCTGTTCTATGTTGCCCAATACACTTGGATGAACCCCACCCTTTCTTCCACTCCCTCAGTAGATTTCAGACGAAGGCTTATCTTTCCCTCATGTTGCATACTTTGAATTCAGTTTCAATAAAATGAAGTGAGGCCATGAATGCATAAAAAAAGACTAGTTTTAAATGTTGTTTAGCAATCATCTGCACATTGAACTATCTCAGGAGTTGTGAGGTGACATGTTATGTGATGCAGTCAGTAGTCAGACTTGTGGAGCTTCTTGAGCCCCAACACCTGGTTTCTCCTCCTGGTGGAAGTATGTACAGAATGCAGGGAGTCTCATACAAAAATAGATCTGAAATACCCCCCCCCCCTCAGTGGGCACTGTTGTGGTGGGTTTAACTGCATGTTCGTACATGTAGATTCACGTCTGCAGGCAAATGAAATGTTGTTAGAGGTAGGAGCTCAAACAACATGTGAAAGAAACAAGGTAAGGGTGGAGGTGGAAGATGGATCTTGTGTATTTAAGCCAAATATTTAACACATTACATAAGCGCTAAAATAAGATATGGAAATAATATTTCCTGTCTCAGTCTTTAAGTCAGTTCATGGTCTGAAAAACGTGGGAAATCCCTTTTCTGAGTCTTAATCTGCCCTACAGATTGCCAACATGTGGGTCAGTTGCTGAAGGTCTGCTATTAAAAGAAACAGGCAAGTACCGAGACAAGCACAGCCATAATGCCCCAAAACAGGTCAAGATACAAAAATTTACAGCCTTTGGATAAGCTCCATCTAACCTACATCTTTATCTGTGTGTGTGTGTTTGCTCCTACAACATTTCCTCTACATCAGATTAGTTAGTTCTGTTGCTTTGGACACATAAGAGTATGCTCTGGTAGCAGCTTGTCACGTGTGTGTGTGTGTGTGTGTGTGTGTGTGTGTGTGTGGGGGGGGGGTGTCATTGTTAGCTACGTCATGAAGAAAGCACAATAAGATGCATATAGATTGGACTGAAATTGAGCAAGACTGGGAGAGTTTCATACTGGCATGCATGTGACAGTGCGGGACACCATCAATGAATTGATTAGCTCAGGCTGTCAAAGAAACAAACAAGCACTTTAATCCTAAATGTGTCAGGTATAAAAGTTTAAACTGAAAAAATATGCAAGCATTTTGACCTGTTTGCACAACTATGTGTTTCTCTCTCTCTTTTTATTAGTATAGCTGGTGGATAGAGGATAAGCCACCAGCTTATCCTCTATCCACCAGCTCTATTGCATTGCCTCTTTTATTTCAAATATCAATCTTCCCAGAATAAATGTTGCACAACATCCAAGCTGTAGCTCATAAGCTGTAACTCAGTGTTTTGTTTCATACTGGCATGTTAAATGAAGCAGACAAGTTGCACAGCATGTGCAAATCTGGCATGAAATACTCCCAGTTGTGGACATGTAATAGTTACCTGTGTTTGGAGCACACAGGGAAAATATATTTATAGTAGCAGGAAAACCCTTATTTTACACAGTATATGAATCATCAAATATGCATCAACGCTCTAAACACACACAGACACAAACACACACACACATACACAAGTATAAGAGGAAACCATCAGCTGCAATCTGCAACTCAAGCACAAGTGATGTTTGGAAAGTCAGTGAGTGCCTGTGCTGAGTTGTGGAGTCATTTATAGGGCAAAGTGTGCCTCTCTACTTTCAGCATCGTTGGATGTAAAGCCGTGGACACCATAGAGGCCTGAGATGTGTCACACAAGTTTAACTATTTTACATTTAAGACTGTGCATAGTTAAATGCTGACTATAAATATGGTGATCTATAAATAGTGAAAAGACTTTGACCACATATTTATGTTTAAATGCTGCAGGTAAACCTTCTTTTGATATAAATCTATGTTTGCTGTCAAAAAGATAGCTTTTTAAATACTACTTATTTTAATACTTTGCCTAAACTGATTTAAATCCAAATAAGTGCCATCCAGGAGTGTGACATTGATTCAAAAAACCATGCTTACATATGTTGTAAACATTTGCATGCATCCAACGTTTAAAAAGTATATTATATAATGTTTCATGCTGGTATTATCTGTAAAGCTACATACCTGGAATATTATACATGTACCGGTAGCTAACTACCACTAAATGTACTTACAGCTCTTAGATATTTAGTGATGCATCAGTCTGACAATTTAATTTTAAAACTATCAGGAGAATATTCACCTAAACTCAACTGTGCAGCTATCATTTTTCACACTTAAAACACCTGTGTGTTGGCTGCGTTGCAGAATCTCACGTAATTACAAGCAAACATGAGTGCTGACTGTCATCCAGTACACAGTAAATAAATCAGGCTATACCCTGCGACTTTACGCTGTGCTCACTGAACAGGGTCTACTTCACTCAGAACCACAGCTACACAAGCAGAGATGATGAATTGATAGTGTTTTAGAGTTTGTACAAGCACTTTGCTATCAGGCCTCTTGCGGCCAGATATCCATTAAAGTTGTGTGTTGATGAGACGGCAAAGTTATTGATTGAAGTTTTCAAACGGCCTTTGAAATCTAATGTCTAGAACAGTGGTACCTGACCCGGGTTCTAACCCTAACACCAAAGGGGTCTCTGAAGCTTTGTTCAGAGCCAGTGTGATTAAAATTAATGTCCACACAGGTTTATTCACTGAAGGGAACACTAATTTTAGACAGTTTTATTAATGGGATATGTCTGAGAAATGCCAAACTGCAAATAACTTTAAAAAAAAAAATGAAGATATCTAATGAAAGCATAAACCAATGATGATACCCGGGGCGAGGCAGATAGGGGGTCCTCAGAGAAAATATGTTGGGAGGCCCTGATCTAAAGATGATGCGGCCTGGTGGATGTTTGCGTTCAATGCAGCAGTGAAATAATTGAAGGCAGCAGGAAAGCATGACGGAGTTCACAACGCTGGTAGTCAGCTTTTATTCATGTGTTTTTTAAAAATTTGCATCACAGTCCAACATTTCCACTGTAAATCATGTTTATTAGTTTTGCCACTGCTTCAACCTCAATGCAGTTGAATGTACAATTTGTGCAGCTGAGGAAGTGGAAGAGCAAATGCAAATACTAAATTCACTGAATGAAAAAGTCTGCTAACATCAAAGGAGGAAACAGAATTAATGCAGAATGAAACTCTCCTAGGATCGTAAATTGGGTTTGAAAAAGTTATCTTTATATATATAAATACTAATGATGCTGATCAGAGCATAATGCTGCAGAAGGGGTATCGATCGCTGACCACAAAGCACTGTAAATCAATGCAGGAGGCAGGAAGTGATGTAGCCTAAGCAGATATATCAACCTGTTTCATGTTTCATTTGTCTTCTTAACAACATGACTTGAGAACTACTGTATTAGTGAACTAATTATTTGTCTAGTAACTAGTCTGATCAATGGGTTATCATCATGAGTTTTTCTTTCATGCACACAGTCTGGATGTTTTGTTTTACTCTATAGTGAACGTGAAAAGGTTCAAAACAGTACCCATACCCAGTACCCACAAAACAAAACCCTTAACTCGCTAGCTAGCAAGCTAAGAGACTTTCTCAATAAATTAATCTTGCTAGCGAGTTGATTTATTACTGTGAAGATGCTGATGTTAACGGGTTGTTTAAGTTTTTTTTAACCTCATTATTAATGAAGTTAAGTAAAAAATGACACCAGAGAAATGGAAATGTAATGAAATGACAAAAGGAAGGTACATTTTTATGGTACCAAAACATAAACACATCAATGTAGTTTAACAATTTTTGTTCGCTGTGAAATAAAATACATCAGATATTAAAAAGAATCAATAAAATCTTTATTTGGGAATAAATGTTTTTTGTTGTCAGTTCAAAGGTAAGAAATAACTTATCATAAGGACACCAGCAGAGCCACAAACATTTGTGTGTATACTTCCTTAAATGTGACCTCTTGCAACAAACCCTGCAATCAAATCCACCACGTAGTGTGTCTGTTTTTACCCTGACACACAACCCATGCATCTAGGAAATACAATTCACACGATTCATATATTCATCCATGTTTTTATACCGCTTAATCAAGGTCGCGTGGGGCTGGAGCCTGTCCCAGCAATTAGCATAAGAGAGGCAGGGTACAGCCTTGACAGGTTACCATTCCATTACATTCCTCATATGAACAGTTCCCTTTATTTTATGTTTTATTTGTTTAAATAAAACAGTCATTTTTTTATAGAGTTATGTCCGCCATTCCTGTCTTCAGCAGATGCTAAGTTACACTGTGTCCTGTGTGTGGTGAATTCCACACTGTTTTAGAGTGTAGTGTGCCCATACCACACTACATCCCATCACATCACCCCAACCTGACTGAATAATTTGTACTGAATAATGCATTAACCCCCACACTTCACTATTTACCTAGTTAGCCTGCTGCTCATTATTGTTTGCACTATTCAATGTCCATGTGTAAATAGCATCTGTAAATTCTGTTCATAGCTTCTGCCAACACTGGATGTACATTCAATGCACATATCCATCTGTATAGTATGCTCATAGTACCCAAATCTGTGTACTGACAATCCCTTTTATGCCATAGCTGCAGAAAAGACGGTTGTACATACTGTAGATAATATACATGTGGCACTTGTTGCACTTCTGGTTAGATGCCTAACTGTGTTTTGTTGCATTGTACTTGTACATGTGTAATGACAATAAAATAGAATTTAATCTAATCTAGAGCAGCCTGCCTTTTTAGGCAATTTACGGTATGTTGCGACTAATTACAACATAATCAATGCTGTAAAATTGACCTTACCTTCACAAAGCTGTTGTTGAGTGTAATGTACTTACATATTCAACCTTCGACAGACCTGAAGTGGATTACATAACACTGAGGTTGTAAACTGAACAAACAACTCAGTAGGCCTATATTAACTCTGCTATTTAAAGTTTGTCACTGAGTGATACAAGCATGTTTTTTTAACTGTAGCTGAAAAGTTTAATTTTACAGTGTACTTTCATCTCTCTTTTCCATACATTCCCTATACTAACACTAACTCGGTGCTGGAGCCAATCCTATCATCTGAAATCCAGGGCAAACACTCAGAGAGACTCCAGGCAAGGTTCAAATCCACTCACTGTAAGGGAAAGTGACAACCACTGCACCACAGAGCAGCTAAAACTATCTTGTACTAAACATTAAAGGTAAAAAGTATTAGTTACGTTATGTGAATCTTTCCAAAGGCAGAAATATATTGTCATTATGCCTTTACAGTGAAAGTGATTCCCCACATCTCTCCTTTCACCCACAGGCTCGTAAACAGCTAATCATTTGTTTACTAAGTCCTAGCACCCTCATACAAGGACATCACATGTTTGTCCATCTGTGCCATAATACAAATATTCTGTTACTGAACCTGTTGAGCAGTTACATCCTTTTTGGTGGTGTCAGAAGAGCTCTTATTTTTCATTTTAAATCACTGCATATTATATCTACAGCATATAAAATAAAGTACAAACATATGCATCATGTAAGCCATATAATTGTATGTTTGTTTTACTTTGAATCCCAAATACCAAAAAAAGAAGTAATCTTTTCTGCTAGTCATGTTGAAGTGAAAGTCTCAGGAAGCTACTAAGCCTTGTTTTCTACAAGGCTGCCATGTTTAACACAATCTGGATGAATTCTGCATGCTGTTATGCATAGTTACAGTGCTCTGCAAACTCATGCTACAGTATGAAGGAGTTTTAGCTCTAATTTTTGTCATTAATTAGCTTTATCTCTCTTCTGTAGTCTCTCTTGTGTTGAAGAAAGTTCATTCTCGGACAATCAGAGTCTCTCTCTGTTCCACTCGCTCTTAAGACTAATGCACAAAATAAAATCAGGCACCTGAGGTGAACAGGCAGGGTGTAAGGTGAGTGCTACAAATTTGTAAGCTGCCTCTTTCAAGCTCATCTATTATCTAGCTGACTCCACTCTGACCCTGGAGTTAGTGACAGTGTGCTGTAGAGACCTGTCCCCATATCAGTCACCACTGTTTGGCTGTGTGTATGTATCTGTGTGTGTAAAAGTGTGTTTGAGAGACTTCCAGGTGTTGACTTTCTGCAGGAACCAGTCTCATTTATGATCAATGACCAGTTTAGAGACAGAAGGTTGTACACACATCACAAAACAGAGAGAATTAGTCAACAGAAAAACGAACTACAGCTAATTAGGTAAGATAAGGCAGCAGTTCAGTGATTCTAATACTGCAAAACCAGCCTCATGGAAAGTCATTCTGGGCCCAGAAATGAAAGGGAATACTATTTTTTCTACACAGAAGTAACTTTTTTGGTCCCATGCCTCTCTTTCAAGACTTTTTAAATATTGATCAAAAACCAAAAGTTATTTCTCATCTGGAGCAACACTCTTGCTAGCATGTTAATTTGCATAAAGAAGAAATATAAAAAAAAACACAAGTAGGTCTATGAGCAATCAAAGTAAATGTTTCACCATTCCAATTAAGTTTGGGGATTTTCAAACAGATCATATTAGCTCGCTGGAGATTGCTTCCCAAAATCTGCCTGCCCTGGACAGCCAGATTCAATTGGCTGCTGTTAATGCACAGATTAGGGAACTCTCTTTGCCTTCTAATCCTCCTCGCTTTCCTCCTTCCTCGTTGTAGAACGGGGAAGGTGTGTGAGAACAGGTTAGCCGGTAGCAGGCATTCACTGCAGGATTATACTTGCAAGGGCGACTTTAAGCCTGAGTAATTTGGTTGTTAGAGAGATGCAATACAACTTGCAGCATGCAGAGGGCTTGTAACTGCTACATGCTGATACTGGCTTACTGTAGAAGTGTGAGTATGCTGTTTGGAGTTTAATTGAGATTGTATACAGTCATCCTCAAATGTGTTCATACCCTTCAATTAAAGAAGGGAAAAAAACAGCTTCCTCTGAAATAAGCTGAAATTAATCAAAGTAAAAAATGACAATTTTATGAAAATCATTCAATTCTAGTTCAATAAAAATAGTTTTTAAAAACAAGCAAACAAATATGATCAAATATATTTGACATCACTCATAAAATATGTTGTTGAACAATCCTTTAATGTTTTCACTACAGTCAGGTGTCAGGCTTCTGTACCTGCTGACAGGTATTTTATCTTACTGGTCATCAGAAAAATGCTATCATTGGTTTCAGGACTGATTTGTTTGTTTTTTTTCATTTTTTAAATTATTATTATTATTTTTCCAACTCAATTAAATGAAAAAACAATGTATTATATAATTACATTATAATTTAACTATTTATATTAGTTACTTTGACTATTGTAAATTTACCATTTTCTTTAACAGAAGGGTATAAATAAATGTGACTGTATATTATTATGAAACAAATAACAGTAAAACAACATCCTGCAAACATTCTCACATTAAAACAACAGGGGGAGTCGTGAGCAACTGTGACACTGCTGCTTCGATGCAGCCTTGAAATCTAAAGTGTTGTTTGTTTTCAAAACCTACATAAGAGTTTTCCCCTTTTTGCTAAAATAAGAGGCTTTCTTAGTGATAGCAGAGGACAGACAGAGCTGACATTATGATGCTGTGACCCAGTCTTTGTTGCTTTTACACTGTTACTCTGCCTGAAAAGATAAGCATTCATTCACAAGTGAAGAAAATGCTTTATTTAAATAGAATGCATGCTCAACAATAAGCACTTAAAATAAGAAGTCTTTCTAGTGGCTGCATACTACAGTAGAAAAAACATTTATGATAAACATTAAAATAATCTCCAAAGAGGTTATAGTATTTACTTATGTAACACAATCTTACTGTTAGAAATGACCCAAATGCAGACAGGGAGGCAGGCAGGATGCAGGAAAGATGTTTAATAAAGATCAGACTTGCCTCAACTCAGATGACTCACACAACAATGAACTTGCAAAGGTGAACTGAAACCAAGTGGTATATACGCACAGAGCACAAGAAGACAGGTGGAATAAGTGAGCCAAATAAAACCAGGTGACCTAACAAACATGAAGCTAGACAGAAGACACAAAAACTTCCAACCCCAACACGTAGATGGATGCTGGATGTCTCATATTTAATGCAGGATTATTGTCTAAATGCATGTTTGATAGTGTGGTTCACAGCAGACGTGAAAAATAAAGCACAATGACACAACAGTATGATTTACGATACAGGTATGCACATCTAAGAAGCCTGTTTCTACTTCTCACGGCTCTTCTCATACAGGCCACACCCGGTGCACTTTGTTGTGCCTGAGTGTATGCTGTTCACACCTCCCACTAAGAACACAGGTACATCTCCAGGGAGTAACCCAACACTGGAAAAAATCTTCTCCTCCTCCTGGCAGTAATTCTTTACTCTTCAAGTACACAATGAAAATGCACTACACACACATTATGATTTTAAAAAATACATTATGTTGTGTGCACATTTAAATAAAGGTTTTAACTTTGTTTTTAAGCAGCGTCTAGAAGTGCACATCAACCCTCATTGAGACACGTACCTGTGAGCACAAGCAAGTACATGCTTGTGTATATGCATGCTACTGACTAAGCATAATTGAGATCAGTAAGGGATTTGTCTTATATAATTTAATAATTTAGTGTTTCCTTTGAATAATGATCTGACACATATGCTAGAACAGACAGTACGGTACATCATTTTAAAAATGTATGCATGCATCTACGCTCAATCAGCATGTATGCACAAACAATTGTAGCAGTGATAGTAATCAATCCTCCCTAAATTGCATTTTAAAAATCTGCATTTATGTGGGCTGCACAACAAACAGCTGCAAAATTAAACACTTTCACTCAAATATCACAACCCATTCACCTTCATTTCTATGCATCCAGGGCATGAATGTAATGCAAGCCCTCCAGCACACAGGGCAGTCTACCTCTCCGCTTCTTTGTTTGCCACACACGTGACAAGGGCACAATAGAGTACTGGACAATAGGCCACTTATTGAGTGACTGGCAGGGAGTGGGATACATCCCTGATTGTCCGTCACTCTGCAGCCTCGTGCACCCTGCGCCTCATGGGCAGTGTCAGATTGCACTCTCCTCTGAGGAGGAGGCAAAGGCACCTGCTGTTACATTGGAAATCTGGGAGAGGCCACAGAGGTCAAGGTAGAAAAAAAAAGAGAAAGAGAGAACTAAATGGGATTTTAACAGAATGCAGTCATACTTTTAACACAGAAAGGTCCATTTTACACCTTTAGTTAACATCTATTGTAGTACTTCTCCTGTGTTGTGTGAAAACAGCAGCTGGGACTTCCACCATATCACTGTCAGCTGACTGTCAGTCACAGCCTTCAGCTGAGCAGATTGTCTCTGAAACCTTGAGCCCCAAAAGCCTCCTATGACCTCATAACCTTTAAGAAAAGTCACAGGTTTAACGTGCAACCGCCTTTAAAGTTATCCTCTTCCATGTGAATTGAACATACTGTATTTTTTTATTCTTTGCTATAAGGAATTCAGCCCAGCCTGAGTTAATCCAAGCATACTTGATCTATTGTTGGCATACGTGCACGCCTAGTTACTGTGAGTGAACTTCTCTTGTAATTCTGTCATATTTTTGCAGGAGTAGCTCGCAAACTGCTCCATTTCTGAACCTCTCCCTCTGTCTCTGTGAAGGTGGGGGCAGAGAGGTATTAGCTGCGCGCTGCAGACATCATTAGGAGGGGAGACGCTTTCCACCGTCAGCGCCGGAGCAGAGCCGGGGAGCCCTGGCAACAAGGACAGACACAAACTCAGCAGCCCCGTTACACCACACAGTAAGTCGCACAAAACTATTTCCTGAAAACTGTTACCGCCTGGCTGTCATTGCTTTCACCGAGGCACTTTTCGCTTTTTTATGGAGCTTACTAGATAAAAAATGGCTGGGAGAACTCGGGAAGGGTGGCGCTGAAGCTCTGGTTTACTTCAAAAAGCCTTGTAAAAATGTTTACTTCGCACTCTGACCTATTTTAAAGTGACCAGATAATAAAGAGGCACAGGGGCTATGGGTGCGTGTACTTGTCATTGCGGAAGGTAAACGCAAAGTACAGTTTAAGTGTCGGGAAACGGAGCGGAGCTTCGGCTGGAATGTGACCGAGCGAGGAGCGCGTCCGCCGGCCGTGTTGATATCGGGCAGGCGCTCTACTTCCAGTAACTGCGCCACTCCACCTCGGCTCAAACAGTATCTGTTTCTGAGGGTTAAACATGAGCAAACGCTACCGAAAAGCGCTCCTCGGAGTCGCATAAGTCTTCTTTTAAACTCTTTTCACACTGACAATGAATGCCAAAAGCAGACATTAAAATTTGATCTACGTTTCACCATCGCGGAAGTGTTTTTTCCCCTCTATACGAACCATGTCTACTTATTTTTGGCCACTTTTAAAATACGGAAACATTGTTGTATGTGTTGCATGTTTGCACAGCTGATTGCACACAGTTCTTGCTGCGTATGTAACATGTTACTACGCCGTGTTTAACATTACCAGCTGGTTTGTAAAGGACATAGGGTTTGTGATTGCAGGACTACCCGTGATGTCATTCATCCTAGCAGGATCATTATATAACGGGACTGTAGGGAAGCCTGTGATAACAGGCTATTTTTACTCTGTTTACACCTCGGTGCAGGGTAGGTTATGCGTCCCAAGTGGTAGCCTATGCTTTTACTCACATTATGAATTTAATATGGAAAGCATGTGAGACAAAGGAGTTAGACAAAAGTAGTTAATGGATCTAATAAAGCCCTTTAAATGCACGTTTACACTTTTAAATGCTTTTATTTTCAAAGGGCATCCTTGCAAAGACTTTTACATATCTATTTAGTTGATTTTTCTGTTTAGAGCATGTCCATGCTTAATTCTAGCAGGTATTGACCCAAATAACCATTTAAAAGCCATTCTCAGTAATAACTCCAATAAATGCTATTACACCAGAATCCCAAAACAATGGAAATGTTAATAAATTGTGTACAAATACACTATTTTAATAGTACAAAATACTGTTATATACAGTATATATTTATGTGTGTGTGTGTGTGTGTATAAAGACTGGCAACAAGACTATTTTATTATTTTTAAGTTGTTTTTATGTTTCTTTCCATTCATTCAAATAATCAGATCAAATCAATCTTCATTTATGTCCCACTTTTCATACTGTGAATCTATTTTTCAGTATCATTTTGCTTATGGAGCATAGTGGTGATTAAGAAGACAGTTGCAAGTTCATGGTTGAGTATCTGCTCCTGTAACACTGATCAAAAGACATGGTTCCAGTCTTAATCTCTGCAGACATCATGGACAGATCGTGCAATAGCAGCCAGAGAATTCAACCAATCGGGCAGCTTTAAGTACAGGTTGAACATCAGTTTTAAAAATCTTGAACAAAAGGCAAAGTGGCAGATAAATGTCAGTGGTTATTGAAGTAGTATGCAATGGAAGAATCACTAATATGACAAACATGATTTCCAGTTGTTTACCACCCCTGACTGGCTGTGCCGTCACTCTTATTTATATTGTGAATGGAGTCAGGGCAAAAATCCCTTGAAGATACATCCTGTGGGGACCTTTCCAGTCTTCATAAGTCTCTTTTCTCAGAACTGTTTACTGTGAATGCCACCTCTGATGCTTATTGCCTTGCGGATGTGAAAATTTGAAAGTTATTTCATGGTTTGGTTGCAGCCAAAGTGAAACTCAGGATTTGCTCTTTAAGGATGCAGCTTGACAACTCATAGCTCTAAGAGCTGGCTATAACCAGTGGACAGATGTTAATGCAAAGAGTGAGGAAGGGAAGATGGACAAGTTTTACATAACAAGATAGCAGTTTTGTATGTTTTTATGTGATAATGTGAGGAATAAATACAAACAAATCCTGTGCAGTGGAGTTGAGTAGTGATATAAAAAGCAGCATATTATCCAGAGTTTACCAATAGTTGGGAATTCCAGTACGTTTCAGGTTAGAGCATATTGCAAGAATGATGGAAAAGACCAAAATGTGCAGTCGTCTAGTATGTTGTTGTGCCGCTGTGATTCGGCCGTACTTTTCCATCCACCCACCTACTACACACATGCACAGACACATGTGCACACGTGCCCTTCTCCACTGCCACCATAGCCTTTGATTTCAGCCGCCACTCACTTTCAAATGGTAATGAGAGGCAATTAGAAGCCAATGTGTCCTAATCACAAGCCATTTAAGTGAGCTTGGCTCATTTGTCACAACCATGTGTGCACACAGACAGGCACACATGAATGCACGCATCTGCTACGTCTTGCTGGTGTCGTCTTTGTCATTTGTTGCTTTTAAAAGAGGGCAGACAGGGAAATTGCATGTGTGTATGTGAGGGAGATTTCCAGGTAATGACTGGGTGGAGTTTCATGGCTGAATGAACTGGTGAAAGAATTGTCTCCATAGATGAGTGACGGGTGGGAGGCTCACATGGATTGACCAATGCAGCAAACAAGTGTTAGTGTGCCAGTGTGAGTGTTTGTTGAGTAGTTAACCTGACGCTTATTTGCTTAAAGAGTAACTTAGATAAGTTAACACACTGGCACAAGCAGAGGTTTTACACACTCCACTGACGTATCTATTGAAATATGAAATAGCCTTCATACAAACTCATGTTTATATCCAAATTTGTGTTCATTCCCAGTTAATTTTGCAATGGTTTTCATAGTTTCAGAGCTGTTGCAACTGGTGTAATCTGAGGCTGCTTTTTTCAACAAACTAAAAATTGTACATTCTTCTCCTTCAGTGTTTCTATTTGTCTTTCTTTTTAATTATTATTATTTTATAATTAAAAATGCTGCCAACCACAGATTCTGGATTCACACTCTAATCCCTGGATGCCTCCTTTATTACCTGCAGCTACTGGGACAAGGACAGCAGTGTTGTTTGGAAAGAAATTGAGTGTAACAACAGCGCCGGGAAGTGATCCGACAACAATAATGAACATACAATAAAACAAACAAACAAGATGAATGGAAGGTGTGAGATGTGGGATTATAAAAAAAGAGTATTTGAAGAAAAATGGTTGTGAAAATGTGCGGAGAGGTGGGTGGAGACGGGGGCAGATCAAGAGATTGAGCTGTCTCGTTGAACCATGCAGTGTGCTCAGACCTTTTCAGCTTTTCCTTTCATCCTCCTCTATTCATGAGTACACCAAGTACAAATGCTTGCACACAAGAGAAAGGACACACTCATGCAGTGTACTGCCTTTAAAGGGGATCAATGAGAGCTTTTTTGTATACCGTGTTAAAGAACATTCCATCATGTGTTGTTATGCTCCCTTATTGTTTACTATTCACTACTGTAATTCTTAGCATTGCCTGTTTGAAATGCAATAACAGGCTTTTGAATGCTTTTCCCCCCCTTGAATCACAAAATATTGATTTTTGAAAATATAAAAGACATGACACTTAAATCCCAGTCTTACAACTTGTGCACTTTTATGAAGCACCTGTTGAATATTGTGTAGACGAGTATGGACATTAAGGTGTTTTTAAAAGTTAGCTGTCTTTCTAAGCTTGTTTGTGGTCTAACTGTCTTCATTTTGAAGTTGCGACCTAATCAATGGCAATTTTCAGTACTCCCTGCATCTGAGAAGGAGCGAAATAAAGAGTGAGAACGGACTAAAGCCACCGTGTGAACTTGTGCTACACTGCCGGGTCGATAAGCTGCTGCATGGCTCAATAACCATGTGAAAAAGGGAAGCTGGCTTTGGAACTTAGTTCAGCCATGTGTTGGCTTTGCCTGTGTAATGGCTGCCAGTGTAGCTGACGTGATATACAGCTGTCTATATGCCAAGTAAGTCTCTATAAAAAGGCTTTAGTGGAGTAATCTGCATGGAGGATGGTGCTGCAATAAAGACACAGCTAACAACCTTACACATATGAACTCAGTTTCAATCTGAGCAACTCACAGAATCCTCTGAAGTGTCTTATAAATTCTCTTGTAATATTACTGTGCCTGAGCTACAGTATATATCAGATGAGATACCTCATGATAGAGTTAAATCAGCATGTCTGTGATCTTTAGGCCTTGATTCAAATGTGATCATATTCCAAGCAAAGCTTGGCTGTGAGGTAGGGTTTTTGGGTACTGGTCTCATGAAATCCAAGATAACGTGGAAGTGGGCAGATTCATTGGCCGTCAGCAGTTAAGCGTGTTGACACTTTTCAGTTCACAGTCGTTAAAAATCAACTCTTTCGTATGCACAGCTCAAAATGAGAATGTTGAAAGGAGCTCACGTTGCCAGAAATGAGCTACATTACATTCCTGGTTTACATTGTGTCTTTTCTCTATCATACATATCCATAAATGTGCCAGAGGCAACATGGGGTTTGGTATGAAGGATGTTAGTAGTATGAGGAACCATGAAAACTTCTGACTGGTAGATAATCTCTCTTCCTCATGAGCTATGGGTGTCCCTTCTTCTTATCATTAGTCATTGCTATCATTATTGTGTTGCTTAAAACTGATGACAGGTTAGGGATTCCTCTTATTTTTTTATAAGTGGATGTAATTTCCAAAGAATAGGAGTGTATTTACTCATAAGTTCATAAAAAGTACTTCACTTAAACCTGAATTGGGAGAAATGCTGGTAGCTGCATTGTCTAATTTGTCACTAGTACTTGCCATCGAGGTGCTGTTTACATTACATAATGTGCAGTGCAGCCAAACAAATGTTAACGACTTCACATTCCTTATTTGCGGATACTTGTTTAGTTCAGTGTTGACTGAAAACAAACTCTTTCCATTAACACACATTTCTTTATGTCACGTTCATGCACGGGATGGTTTGTCAGCTCAGGGTTTGTCTTGGTGCATTTTTTTTTGCTCTTCATATGTGCACGTATTAACTCCTTCTAAGTAGCTGGACTCCTGTGCTGCTGGGGCCGTAAATCTCCCCCAGTAGAGTCTGCAGCCAATGAAGGGCAAGCTCAGCCTCCAAGTTTTCCAACTGCAGAGAACTGATTACTAGTCAGTGAGTGATTGTGTCAGATAACTGTATCACAACATTGATCTTAACTGATATTAGATCTTTGTCATAACTGGACTCTTCTTGTGCATAAACCGTTTAAATGGTTAATCTCTCAGTGATGAAGCTACATCATTACTGGAGGAGACTAGAATCAGTTTTTGTTCCTCATTATTTTGCTGTAGTAGTCTCCTCTCTAAACATTATTTCTGCTCATTATTCCAGTCTTTTTGAATGTGAGTCTGTGGTTCCTCTCAGTTCTTCATGTCTTTTCTTCTCAGTGAAGGATTACAGAGAGGAGTTGACACTGAGTGGCAGGCAGGCAGCTCATGCAGACTCCACTCTTCCCTTTAGAGCTCCGAGCTTGAGACAGGGATAAGCTGACAACCTGGGACACAGCCAGATATGTAGAGATAAGATGGGGAAAAATGGAAGAAAAATGTTAGAAATTAGTGTCATATATCATATTGCTTTATTTGAAGTTTAAGATCACATTTACTGATCTTGACTGTGCAAACAGAGATTTCATAACTAAGGTATTGTCCTGGTTGGTCATTTCACTCACAATGTGTATCCAAGACAGGTGAAATGACAAAAATGCTTCTTTAATCTCCCTTTTGTTTGTGCATGGTGCATACAAGTCTCTTTGCAAGAAGGTGCTGTAATCCTGGTCTTGTTTAATATGAGGTATGGCTGCAAATCAAACTATAATGATCAATAGCTATGAAAATACTCAGATCTGTAAGAATTAAGCATTTGAGTCCCTTTTTATCCATTTTAACTAGTGGTTCTACCATAATTGTTGGGAGCATAGCCCCCTGATCCTCAGCTGCAAGTTGGCTGTGTGGGTACCAACAATAACGTAAGTCTGAGCCAGGAGGATATGCATTCAGCAAGAGGAATTCAATAACAGGAAAATGGTCAGTGATAGAAACAATCCCTGGAATACCAAAACCCACCCTTCACCAATGTTGTTCTTGGCAAAACATTACTTCCATTACTACTGTTTACTCTTTAAGATGCTGATGTCAAAACGCAGCATGGCAGTATGGCTGGGCTCAGGAAAACCCATTCTCAGTGTTTCATTGATGGCTGGGATGTTGCACTTGCAGTTATGGCCTGAATCCCAGTCTCACTGGGATGTGTTGTTGCCTCTTATCCTGTTTTGTGATATACAGTGAGATCTAAAATGAAAAAGTTCACACCGCTGTATGGTCAGGCTGAGACAAGCTTGTGCACTAGACTATAAGCGATATTACAGGCTGGAACTATTTCCTCTCTTACATCGCTATGGTGGTGTATGAAAAGAGCAAGGATGGCTGGATCACTCAGTTTCAATGTCATTTTGTCTGTCTGGTACTTGTGGCTTGGCCAGTTCACCTTTCTTACTGGATGACTGGCTGGCTGGCTGTGGAGCAACCTCATCTGGCTGGACATTTGGCTTAGCTGCAGGCAAAATAGTTTTCAAGCTTTCTGGATACATGTCTGTCTGACTGGCCTTTTCGCTAGCTATGTTATAAACTCATGACACTGGAACAGGGTCATCTTTGGGTAGGAAAGTCTGCTAGATATGCAAAAACATCGCCGTAGAGATAAAAACTAGTGAGCCAAGATGTTCCTATGTGATCCCAGAAGTTACAGAACCAGGACCTCTGTGGAGAAAATATCTCTGTTGTATTCATTTTTCATCTTTAGGTGATTTTAAAATAATGTCCAGAAGGTTTCTTCAGTGGCCTGCTGCGATTACCTGAGCACCAAAGCCCCCTTCCTGAAAATTATTGGCTTGTAGGCATTGTTAGTGGAGGAGAGTTGCTTAATTGTAGTCATAAATTATAAAGGCATGTTCTGAGTTGTCATTCTGACTGAGTGCAAGAACAAAATCACAGTTCAGGACAATTATAGCTGCACATACTTATGAAAGTGTTTTGCAGGCGGCTGCACTGACACCATAAAGAAAATGTATTTAACTTTTTCATAATAGAGATTAGATGTTTTTGCTTTTTAAATTTTTTTTAGATAAACTGACCCTAGTCCATGCCTTTTTAAATGTTTTGGAATAACATGTCAATCCTTCATATATCTCTGATATGTGCACTTTGCTATGTGCTATATTCAGAGCAAATATCTGGACAGAGATACAGCAGAGACAAACATTGCAGCTGTGCTTTAGCTGGTGTACACACCCCTCTGAAGGGGCTTACCCAGGGAAAATACCTGTGGTACAAGAAGAAAGATGACCCTAATGGGAATTACTAGACAAGCTAATCACATCAAAATGAGTGTGTGTGTGTGTGTTTGTGCATTTCATAACCTTTATTGCTTTTTTGGGAAGCTTTTAACCACATAGATTTTAGATCTCAGTAAGCCATATTTAATGCATTTGGTGGTTTCACAATCATCATCATCACCAACATGGAATGAATCGTCCTATGATGATAAACTGTGAACCTCAGGGTCTACTCTGATTCCTCATTAAAGGAAGCATCACACACTTACAGAGAGTAACATCAAAACAATACATATTTATTTATCTTTTTTAAATTATCACTGTTGTAAAGTAAATATCATCTGATGATTTATCCTCTGCTTTTATGAATTCCCTTAAAAGTATTTTAAATGGAGTGGGCAGGTTTAGGATTCTGTAGTAAGACAGTGTGTATGTGATGGTCTGACAGTGTGTAAATTGTCAGTGTTTGCATGTCGAGTGTCTGCATTATAAAGATTATTTCAATCTTACATAATTCAATATGAAGTGACGTCAGTTTAACGTTGTCTATAACAGTTCTCACGACCTGCTGAAAAAACATTAAGCCATTTTTTGTTTACCATGTTGATGCACACTTTGATTCTTATAAAGAAGCACAAAAAACTATTTTCTCATAAACTCCGTAACTGCTAGAGGCAACGCAATGCATAAATCCCCAAGTTCAAACTATACCGTTTTATTTTTATTACCAACAAACATCTGGCAACTCCACAAAAGTATCTCATGAAACCCTAGAGGGCCCTGTCCTTCAAATATTAAGCTCTTTGTCAAATATGCTGGAAGTATATTCTGAAACTGATAAATTAAGTGGTTAAAAGGTTGTTTTTTTTCCAAAAGTAGTGTTGCTACTATAGCTTAATATATTTTTTTACAGTACTGATTTAAAGGCAGCTTAAAGCCATAACCACATCAAGGTTGGATTATTATAACTGTCTGTATTTAGCTATCAGCCAGATTTTTGTATGAGCTGCATGTAGTACAGAACTCAGCAGTCAGAGATAGACAAATAGGTGTTTTTTTGGTGTGTTTTTAAAGCTACTGTACATGTTGACCTGAGCATAGTAAAGAAGGGTGGATTGTGCTTTTGCAATAGCAGCTCAACATTTTGGAATAGTCTTTCAGTGTTTATTAAATGCACCGTTTCTCCTGGAGGGAGCTCCCAGAAGAGATGCAATGCAAGACAAATGCTGAATTAGTCTTTGGTTGGGAACACCATAGTAGTAGTTCCACATCTAGAGACATTTTTGTTCTTGTTGACATTTAACTGCAACTATTGTGGTACAATATTTGATCCTGAACTAGATATTTTGCTGATTTGCGGATTCTATTTTGCTGCATCACACTGTTTTTTTCCTTTTGCTTGTATACACATTAATTAGTCTCTACACTTTTTTTCAGTACAATACTTGAACCAGATGCAGTTATTTTAAGATGTCCTTTATGAATAAAATATAATTTTACTTGATTTGGAAAAAAACATGTCCACCAAGCCTCTGCAGTTTTCCCTTGGTTGCTTATTGTAACTCTGAGGTGAGTGTGTGCTTTTAAATCACAGACAGAGTCTGAATGGATTTGTAGCATGCCTGTGTGTGCATGATGAGCAGCATTAACCATTAACCTAGAAAAAAACGGATAAATAAATAAAAAAATCCACACACTTCTATCAGACCTCTCACTTTTCCAGCCCAGTACTTCTTGTAAGGATCACTAAGCCAGTTTGGTTTAATACAACATGAAGTGCCATTAGCTTGTTTTCCCGCCACATGTCTTCCATCAGGGTTGCTAGAGACTGATAGCTGAGTGCACTTACAACCTGACGGGTCACCATACCCCATGGGAGACCACTACTGAAAGAGTGGGGAAGGAGGTGAGAGAAGTATTTCATGGATGCAACTTGTGTGCATTATTAAAATATGAATAATTCATGTTATTTCAGAGCATTCAGTGTGAACAAAATACTGTTGTCCTAACAGCTATCGCAAATGTAGCAAAGAGGTTATTTTTAGAAGGTATAATATATTCATCCTCTCCTAGAATTTTATTGGAAATCCCTTCAACACACACGATTACATTAAGTCACATTTTTGCAATCGCATTGCACCAGAACAACAACAGTAATTGTTGGTATTAGATTTGGATAGTTTCAAAGTGTCAGAGTTGTCATTAACATGATATTTAAATGCAAACAGGCAATTCTAAATGAGTGGAAAAAAATGCCGTATTGATAGAGTTTGAGTGTTAATGGACTGCATTTATAGTTTTCTAAGTGTGCTGTTGGTAAATACAAGGCTGGTTTTGTTTCTATTCAGCTATAAATCTATTCATGAAACTTTTTTAGGGGTCATCTTACCAAATTGAAATTATTCCATGCAAAAGACTGAATGCAGAAGCTTTATGTTTTTTATGTTTCTATGAATGCCTGAGTAAGTCACATGGTACGGTTACTTGTCTCAGCTGAATGATGGACTCAGTCTTGATTGACAAGCAGTAAAATTGCACTACTATGTCTTATTTTATAGGTTTTGATAACTTTTTTGTGAGACATTGATGACCTCTAGGACATGTGATAAAGGAAAAGATCATTTGATCGTTGAGTTTGAGCTCAGTTTATGAGCTGACAGTTAGAGCTCGAAGGCTGCAAATGTTTTGGGTCATAGCCTATTTATTGAACTTAGAGACAGAGCAGCATCTGTCTTCCCATACATAAGATAAGATAGCAGCTGGGTGCGCACATATACACAATGCTGACTTTGAAATCTGCTGATAAACCTGACCTCTATGACATTTGCCCTCGAACAGAGTGACCCTTAACCATGTGAGAATCAGTGTAACACACTTTGATATCGGACACCGGTACACATCTGCATTGGATTAAAGTCTTTATGAATTAAAACCCCAATGGGCTGTTTTCATCCTTGCAGTGCTGATCATCATGTTTTTAATGAGATATTCAAGATGTTTGCTGTGAATGAACATGAGAGCTAAAGAAAGATTACTCCCATACAACAAAGATTCACCTTTGATGATTCAGCTGTGCTTTCCTGACAGGCTCAGTCCTCTTTCCTTGCATAACATGCATTTATTATTGTTGAAAGACATGAGAGATTTTGCAGCTATGCACTATAGAATACTGTATATTGAACATGACCATAAGGTGCATGTTTGTCTTTAACGTGGGATGCACATTTAAAGTAGAGGTAGTACCGGTGACTAAGGTTACAAAGTATGTATCAGCTGTCCTACAGCTTGGTTATTAGTGCTGACTGCATGTGTTTATATTTGGTTGTCTTGGTGAAGTCAATATATTGATGGTGGTGCAAGTACAGATGTCAGGGATACTCAAGACAAAGGCGTAAGCACTTGTGAAATACTGCTCACTGTCAGTTTTCCTTGGAGACAGCCCTGCAGCCTTTACTCTTAATTAAAACTAAATGCACTGGAAGCATGATAAAGCACCAAAATGAATGATTGTTTGCTATACATGCTTGTTTGTGAAAGTGTAGCCACTGACAAGCATATTAGTGTGTCTGCTTGAATGTGTGCCAGTATGTGTATGTTTGACTTCTTATCTGCTGACCTGCAGCAAGTCCAGGCTTTATCAGTATGACCCACAGACTATCTGTATTTCGCAAACACTGCTCTTGGAATCGATCATTTTTTCTGGCTTTGCCTTTTTTTTTTTTCTCTTTTGGTTCAGATGTTGAAACAGAATGATCAGTCCAAAACTAGACACATCTACAACTTCAAAGGTTTATGTTGCAAAATTTTCCTTTTACAACAGAGCAAAGCCTAGTCCCCTCTCCCAGCCAGTGATCCAATTCTCGGAAAACTTGCACAAGGCTGCTAAGGAGCTGTTGGATTTGCAGGTTTCTTTTTTAACATTTTTCTCTGTCCTAAGTGTGTTTGCCAAATGCAACATGTGATCAGAGGCCATCCAATAGCAGCACTACACAGTCCTTTCTGCTACAGCTTTGGAGAAGAGATTTGTGGGGTTTATATTGTTGTTGTTTACTTCTAATCTTTTAAAACTGAGGCACTGTTTCATAATGCCTCGTAAAAGTAGTAAGCTTGTGTCCTGCACTTATTTGTATATAATTTTTTTATTCGTAAGCTTACAGATGCAGTAAAAGGTCCTTTAACAAAATGTGCTTCAGATCTTTCTGTGGTGTCTTTTATTCATTATCACTAAAACAGACAAAAACATGGAAGGATTTCTCACATTTTTTTCTTATTTGTAATGAATCATTTAGAAAATGTGCTGTTCAGCGTGAGTACTCTTTTTTTTGAAGCTCTATTCCACCAGAACCACATAAGTCTTGCCTTTCAGACCAAGTTACTGTAATGAAAGATTGCCAGTTTGCTTCCCACCATTTCTACATGACTCATCAAGCTAGATTTCCCTTTAATATGTGTAATCAGTCTATTAGGGTGCTAATAAACTTTAAGGTTTGTGTCAGACACTAAGTTAAGGCAAAGCTAATAGTCCTGCCCAAAAAATAGATGTTTTTTTTAATTTGCTATAGAAACAAATAAATGTAATGCCTTAATATGTAAAAAAGCTTTGATATGGAATATACATAATTAATATAAACAAGTATTTTTTTCCCAAACAATCAGCTAGAAGTGTTTTGCAATTATGCATCAACAATGTAAGAAGCAACATCACTGATTTCACTTTAATGACGCTATTCAATTCCCTGGATATTTTTAATCCTTTAGATTTATCCTTTAATTTGTGCTCTGCTGAAAAGCTTTGTGTAAGCTGTTCTTAAATAATATACAGTGAAAGCAGATTCAATTCACAGCTGACCGTTTTATAATAAAGGCTAATGCAATTCACTTTAGATGGCATAACGAGTGTCTTTGAGCAGATTGTGGACTGAGACAATGGTGTTGAGCTTGGGGTCTTAATATTTGGCCTGTGAAAACGGTGTCATAAAATAATTATGGACACCATTTTGTGTAATACACATCAGCAGGAAAGATGCATTTGAGGAGTGAAATGAATGGTAGATGGAGCTGATTTTGATAAAAAAAAAACAAACCCAGAATGTCAGCTCTTCTCTGGTCAACACCAATAAGTGGTTTTGCTCTTGTGCTCTAGTTTTTCCTGCTGCTTCATTGGAGGGGTGGAAGGGGAGGGGAGATCACTCAATTATTGAACCGATGCTATGTGAATTTTGGGTGTGTGATTGTGCAAATGTACCCATGCACGTTTGCTACACTTAGAATATGTGTGTGTGTGTGGAGGTGGGTTGAAAGGAGTTGCAGCAATTTCTCAAAGCAACAACTGTGCGCCTGCCCCACTTTCAGTCTTTTAATCATGTATAGACACTCAGGGCACCTCTGTGTGTGTGTTTGCGTGTCTGTACTATGTGCGTGCATAGTACTCGTGTTATGCAGAGTGAGAGAGGGTTTTTTTACAGTATGTGTCAAAAGGAAATGTACTTAGAACTCCCTGACCTTAGATTACCCTGTGTGTGTGCGTGTGTGTGTGTTTTTACGTGTTAGTGCTTACTAATGCATGCATCTTTTTCAGCATTGGAGACACGATAAGTCACTACAGAATCACTGCTTTTATTTAAGCACAGCTGCTCTGTTGGCAGCAATTTCTGAAAATGTTGGTGGAAATTTGACAGAATATATAAGCTAAATAGAGAAGTAAGGTGGCTAAAATTAAACATGCTTTAAAAACACTGAACAGCTATAAAAGGAAAGGCCCTGAAAGTAAATATTTCTGCTTTTGCTTTAGTTCTTGCTTTATAGAAAATTTAGATCCAAATGCATTTGAAATGCTTTTAGTGGTTTTTGTCAACAGCCAAGTGTAGCCCTTATCTGACAAAGTGTGCATGTGTGTCTGAATAAATGCTCCCAGCATTTAGAGGCCTCTGTAACAATGTAATCTCTGTATGACCTTGTAGTTGTTTGTAGCCCCAGGTGCCCATCCCCGTGACTAACGCCCCATCTAACAAGCTTCCTTGACAGACTGTGTTTGACAAGAACACAATAAAATACTGTTTGTAGAAGAAGAGACACATATATAGGCCTCCCTCTTAGGCCTTTACATGCTGTATTTAATGTTATTTACACTAAATAAGATGGAAAAAATAATATGTTTTAAATGTTGAACATACATTGTTATAACACAAACATATAAACAATATATATTTGTTTTGCAAATATTTAGTAAGATTACAAGATTCTGACCAGAGAATAAAATTGCCCTTCCTCTATTTGTGTTGTAATTGGAACTTCTCATCTCGTTTATGCAGGTAGGGTGGCTTTATGTGTGGTCCAGGGTTTGTAGTCTTCCAGATTTTTCTCCAAAGAATAAATCACTGAATTAAGATGGGTGAAATTATATTTCCTATGTTTTCTAAGTGACTAATAGCATGAGAATGTCACATGCATGTTCCTGGATTGTGGGAGGAAGCTGGAGTATCTGCAGAAAACGCCGGCAGGCATCTGGAAAACCTGCAAACTCCACAAAGAAAAGCCCAGCCGTGGTTTAAATCAGGAGATTTCATGCTGTGAGGGGATGCTACTAACCTCACACTAGAGTGCAGACCACCAAAAACAAACTAGCTCAGTATTTTCTTTATGACCTAATGGTCAAAGTATAAAGACTAAAGAAAGTGATGTCAGAGCAGGAGCTTGTACTAAAGTAAATCTCAGATGAACTATTACTTGTTTCTTAAAATAAACAACCTACATTTGATGATGTTTGCATTGTTCTTATCATTAAGTTGCTAAACACAGTTTATCATATGAAGCATTAACTCAGAAAACTATAACCCATGAAATGTTTGCCACTTTTTCTTTATTACTGATCACCTCTAATGTACCGATAAATAAAACATGCAAACATATTTGTTATGTTACTGAGGTTTATCAGTTGACATGCCCCTTTGTCCCAATCATCTCTTGTTGGTGTAGTAGCTGCTCCAAACCAGTATGTCTAAAATAGCCATTTATGACATTTGCAGCATTTTGTTACTCTTTGAACCTGCAGGAAGCTTCAGAGTAAAAAAAAACTACATTAAATTGCATTCTAATGAATACGTTTTTGTTTATGGTGTACTTGGTGTTTGCATCAACCTGAAAGAGAAATAAGAGACCTTACCTGATGCTCAATGATTTCACATTTTAAACCAATCATTGGTCCATTTTTTCTTTTTTTTTGTGAAAAGCATTTGTTATAATAATATAAAAAAAACTCAGGGATCATTTCTGTGGGACTTTAGGGTTTAAAGATTGTGTTTGTGTATGGCCTCTGAGTATCGACAGTAGCTCACTATGGAATGTTAACAGCCACGCAGGGCGTGGCTTTGTTGTGCGTGCCACTCTGACCCCGTGACCCTAGTTATATAACTTATTGTCAGTTTTTGTTTGAGCGAGAGGGAAAAACTTTTCATGACCTGTCATGGAGCTGACAGTGCTTGACAGTGATATAACATGAAGTCCCAAGAATCAACTGGTACAACTTCTATTCCACACAAACTAATAGTTTAAACCAGTAAAAAGGCCATTTCCACTGAGTGTGTTAACGTCCCAGATCCACAGAAATGTCTGCTGAATTCTGCACATTTTTACTGAGGTCACTCAGAGTGAAGTATACAAGTTAGCATAAACATAAATACACATTTGCCTTATAAATATACCCAAAACACTAACAGTCAAGGTTAAACAAAGATAACTGGACCTTATTTGGGTTAAGGCCAGTGCAGAATGTGGGAAGTGAGCCATGATCTGACACACAGATGCAAATTCACATACACACCTGTCAGTGCACTTAGTTTTGCTTCTTGTAGCCACTCTGCACCTTTTGTCCTCTCTGTCTTGGTCACTTCGAGGGACAGCTGGTGGGGCAGTGTGAGCACCTGCACTTCCCATGTGTGCATCTTTGTGTGTGTGGTTTATGTTTTTCAGGTAGGTTATGGGAGGGATGTCCGCAATGTTCTGGCCAAGATTTTGTGCATGTATGTGTATGTGGTGTGTTTGGTAATTGTGTGCATGTGAGCACCTGTGCTACCAGCAGGAAGCTGCAAAAGTCACGGTGCTTCCTGACGTATGCTGGTGACTTCCTAAGGTCGTGCTGTGAACCTCATAATAACTTTTGTCTTCTTGAAGTTGACCTGCTTCAGTCTGGGCAATGTTACTTAACTATATCATCCCATTCTGTAGCCAAAATTAGGAATTAGCTTACAAAAATAAACAATATGTAATTGTTGGTCTAAAAGATCCAAGGTAGCACCTTCATGCCTTAATAATTACATATTTGCATTTTTTTTCTTCAAAGTAAATATTTCAGTCAACAGCTGTTCTTGACCCCATTTCTATAAATTACCATTCAAACGAGTAAATATGCAAATAAAGTGTCTTTAGTGTAGTTTTGCATGGCTGTCCTGTGGTGCATGAGATCTCAAGATAATTTTTGAGTCTGCTAAATTTTACAATATGCTATTTTAAATCTCTGTGGTCATTCTCTCCACCTCCATCACATCTGCTGCACATCTCTCATATCTGGAAGTGGATTTAGTTTAACTTTTCCAAAAAAAAGAAAAAAAAAAGAGCCACATCATAATAACTTTCACTCTTAACCAGGTCCTGGTCGTGGAGGGCTGGTGTCCTGCAGGTATTAAAAGTTTCCTGACTGAAACACATCTGATTAAAATTAAAGTGATCTCCACAGCTTGTTGTGAAGTTCTGCACTAGTCTGTTAATGACTCATTTTAATCAGATGTGTTGCTGCAGGGAAGCATTCAGGATGCTGGCCCCCAAGGACCAGATTTGGAAATGCTTGCTCTAGAATATGATGGCTGATAATGACTTTTTATCTTTACATTTTTTTAACTTAAAAATACTTACTTTTGTAAATATATATATATTTTTAAACATTTTTATTAAAAATATTTGTTTACATTAAAAATACTATTTTTTTAAATAGTATATATTTTTTACAATAGTTTTAAAATAATTTAATATGACCTCATCTTATATTTGTATCTTTTATGTCTTTAATGTATCCATACAGATCAAACACCATGTTTGCATGATGATCAAACTGTTGCCTGTGCTAACTAGGACACTAATTTTTAATATAATGTCTTGATTAAATAAATGAAATATTTTCACCAATTAAACAGTGATTTTAAAGTTATCAAACCATCAGAGAGAAAAAAACTAATTTGCAAGTTAAAAGCATGATGAACAAAGACAATTGTTTGATTAATCCTTCACCACACTTTGACATGAAATAATGCAGGGGGACAATACAAACTGCAAGTTGGTGTAAAGAAGGCAAACAAGGTCCCATGAAACTTGCTTCTACAGCAATCTGTCTTGTGCGCTTTACTCTAATACTATCTTTTTCATGTTTTATACAATAAGCTGAGCTCTGACTTCATGTCTTCAAGCTACCAGTGCCAACGTGACACCACTGAGGAATGCTGAGTATTTCCCCTCAGGTGGCACTTTGTACTTCCTCGGGGTCAAAGAAAAAAATCTCCCAGAAGAAGGATTTAGAATTTAATTAAAATACTTGAAAGACAATTTACACATTCATAATTTTGCTTTGAGTGATCTTTAATAGATAGATATGAAAAAACACGTTATTTTCTTGAGCTTTTGCATGTAGTTTTAAGCTACTGTTTCTTTTAAATACTCCCAAAGCATCTATTACTCTCTGATTTATCAGTTGATTGGTTAGAATTTGTGAGGTGGAGACAACTTCTTATTCTTTGATACGTCCAACAGAAACATGCTTTACGGTGTCATTACAGGTAGTTCTTTTTAAAATGCCTGAAATACTCATAGTAATAAAAAACAACCCACATCTTTATAGTAATGCCAATGATCCTCAAAATTAGACCAGTTTTTCCAGTTAATGCGTAATGATGTGATGTGTCACTGTGTTCCCGCATGTTCCTGTTATGCCTTGTTGAATTGTCTCTGCCTTCTAAAACTGTCTCTAAGTGAAACTATGTAGACGTGACACATTTATTTGTAGTTTTTTGGCATTCAGATGAGTCTTTGGAGTATTAAGCTATGCTAGCTGTTGGGCTTGATTTTTATTATGTTTTTTTTTTCATTTTTATGATGATTACATTCACCACCAGTCAGAAGTTTAGACACTTCTCATTGCATCCAAAGGAAAAGTGTCCAAACCTTTGACTCATTGAAATTATTTTTAAATTAACATTAAATAACTGTGTCTGTGTACTTTTGATTACAATTAAGTTATGTTGAAAGCCCTTTAGGTTAATTAGTGTCTAATATCTGAAAAATAATTTAATGAAAATGCACACACACTCATACTCATATGATAAAAGGTTTATGGGCATTATAGGTCATATACAGTATGTCAAATAGTTCAGAAGTGGTCCATAGTGTCCATAAAAGGAAAAAATGAGAACACAGTGGAAAAAACCCATAAAATATCATTTTTCTAAAAAGAAAAATGAACTTTGGTTTTCTGGTACAGGGATGCTGTACTTTAAAGTATTCTTGCCTAGATGTGGACAACTAGCACTTGAAAAGCTTTTTCTCAGTATTGAAAGATTTAAAAAAAACATTTGTAAAGTGACAGCACTGCCTTGAGTTTGCTATTTTCATTTCATAGCTATATACAGCCTTTTATAAAATAGGTGGTTTTTCAGCAGGTGATTCTCAGTGTGATGTGATGAACAGTCTAAATTTCTGGATGGTTCTATGTAGACAAGTTCCTTATGATGCCTTAGCACTTTGTGTGTTTACTACCATTTATGTTGTTTGACTACTCTGCATGAAATTGCCCTATAGTCAGCAAAAGTTGTCTCATTCTTCACTGTTGTAACTTTGTCTTTTGTCCTTTTCCACCATGTACATACTGTATGAATGGTGGTGGAGACAGGTTTGTGTTTATCAGCAGGAAAAAGCTTGATCATCAGGTACAGACAGGCACATTTAGACATCTTATGCGTGTGTAGCACTTTGACCTGCAGTGATAGTGCTGAGTGTTAGTGGGTGACTTGTATAACCAAAAGGTAGTTCATGTTTCCCTCTCTGCCACATTGTGTATGCAGCTTTCTTGTTCTCCATTTGCCTGTGCGTTAAGGCTGAACTACGTTGCAGTTCACAAACATCTTTTGTACAACGACAATGTGTATTGTCATAGTATATCTGATACAATTTATACTAATACTCACTGTGATTGTCAGCTGGTATGTTATGCTGTAGGTACCATGAGCAGCATTACGATTGGGATTTGTTATTTTCTTTTTTTATATACTATTAAATACAGAGGCCATTTCTGGGCTAGGCCTCAGCTACCTGTGACTGGTAAGCGGTATGGACTCATGCAATATTACACTTTCCTCTGTGCTTAGAAGGTAACTATAATGATGAATTCTAGTCCAGGAAAATCACCTTGTTGGTTCCTGTGAATGTGCAAAATAGTCAAATAATGGATAGTGTTAGGAGAATTCCCCTTAAAGGTCATGTGCTTTTGAGAGCATTCAGTTAATTCATTTTCATTCCAGAGTTTATTAACTTTTTATCTACATCTACAAAAATGCAAAGCAAGCACAAAAGTAGCACAGAAGAGGACATGCCCGCTAAGCTAAACAGGCTTTCAAAAGAGCATGTGCATTCCTGGTCTTGTAAAAAATATGTAAAAGTTGATAATGATGTACAAAAAAGTTTATAAAGAATTTGATGTAAGGAAATTAAGTTATTTTAAGGTACTGTTGGCCAGAAGATGTGGTTACAACAATGACATCTGCATTGCTACTTCCACACCAGGGCTGCTGTTAGTCATCATTCATCTCACCTGCTGCCAATTACTCCCTGTTATAGACCAACTCTCATTGGACTCACCAGCTCAGCACTTCCTACTTCCAGACCAATCAGAGAATTAAATGGACTTCAAAAAGGGGGGAGAAACCTGCAATCTGGGCAGCTGTGTCCTCCTGATTAACACACCTTTTATGGTTTAAATTTAGATTTGCCTTTGTTTTTGGTGCATGGTTGTACTTTTTGTGTTTAGGAAAAGAAGCTCTTACCTTACCTTTGCGTGTAGCCATTTTGAGTTTGTATATGGAGTTGTTTATAGCATTTGGTTTATCTCCTTAAGAGACTCTTTTGGTTGTTAGTATTGTGGTTTTGTATATAATTGTAAATATAGTTAATTGTGAGTGTAATACCTTGTTGTGAGGACACCTTTTACTTTGATAATTGTTTGGTTTGTACCGGATAAATATAACCAACCTTTGGACACTTTTTTGTTATTTATTGTGCGAAGTGGGATCTTTGTTACAATAAATTGAGATCTTTGAGTTTATTACCAGTTTGTATTGTTATTGATCCCCAAACCGCTAAAAGGGTGTAAAAACAGGTACTGGGAGTTCAGGCAGAACATTCACTAGTGTAATCTTACAACTATGCAATATTATTGCATGTAATGACAATCCATGTTAGTCCTTAAAGGGCCTATATCATGCAAAACTGGCTTTTATGAGCTTTTAACCTTCTATTATTGTATCGAAAAGTTGCAGGATGGTAGATCTCGAGGAACAAACTTGGTCACTCCTGATCTATAGCTTTTCATTACTTTTTGGCCTCTGCACTTGAGTGTGAGTGTGTGTGTATGCCCATGTATCCATCCTTTGTATCACACAGGAACATAAGACTATTGATCAATAGAAAAGCAAGCTGAATGGGGGAAGTACAGACAAACACGCACCACAAGGACTATTGAGTTCCTGGTGCAACGGGGGGGGGGGGGTTCACACCAGGATACCAGTAGTCTGCTAGGCTCTGTATGATTGGGAATGGGAACTGAGATTGAGTTCACACTGCACTATTCAGACTAATCGGACCTTTCAGATAGCATGTTCCATGTTTTGCCAGAGGTGTTGTTGCATCAACAATTGCTGTTGGAGAAGATGAGACAGCAAAGAAGGAAACTTGTTTATCTTTTGGTTAATGCAGGACAACTTCTGTTTTTACCACATGAAAAAATATAGAGCTGCATCATATCCTGGCATTCTTGACTCGATCATATTACTATTTAAACCTGTACAGAGTTCTTTCATGTCCAACCTAAAGCCATTTCTCCTGTCCATAGCCATGTTTTATGTGGTTTTGTTTACCCACAATGCTGCGTTCTGAACCTACAATACAGTTTCTTTTGTAGTCAGCTTCCTGAATTTGGTCTACTTGAAACAGACTGAGACCATTATTCCTAGAGGAACTAAGTATTTTTCTTTGACCCGAATCAGAGTTTGTTTGCACTTTCCCAGTTGCGCAAACACAGCAGACTTTCCAAGCAAACGGACTAGGATCCGAATTAAAAAGGCCGATGTACACAATGCTGCTGTGTTGGACTAAGAATCCTGAAGTTGTGTCTTTAAAAGTAAACTTTCCACATATCTAGGCCAACCTTTTCCATGAAACAGGTTAACAAGGTGAATCCAGGTGAATTCTCTGCACCATATTGATTTGACCCCCTTAGCTGGATCACAGATTAAATATTGATATTGAAAACAGACAGGTTAAATAAGCATACGATCACTGTTGTGTAAATTAAAAGAAAAAGCACAAGGATGATGTGATGGATTGATGTAAAATGCCTGGTGTAAATGCTTTTTCTCACACTGAAACACTTGTGAACTGAGTGGATGAAATATTGTTTATGATCCTTATTAATGATTATAGTTTCCTCTCACATGCAAAAGGTCTTGTGTTGCAAAGTTTATATTTAGGAGCTGTAGATGGCATGTTTTTATGGCATTTGTGGCTCAGTCAGTGTTTACTATGTCATATTCACAGTCCGACATTCCTTTTATAATCTGTGTCTGTACACTCATTCCACACATAGTCATGAGAAATAGCATACCAAAATACTGAAACCTAGGAAACAAGACCTAAGCATCTGATATTCAACCAGAGACGAAACTACGATAATGCAGAATGGACTAAAAATACCAAACATGTTGGCTGCACATAGTGTAACTGTTTAATGAGGTTATTTGTATAGAAAACAAAACTGAGGCTAACAGCATCACATGCAAGAGTTACGAAGTAATTGTATCTCATCACTCTTTCAAAGATGTGCAAAGGCATCTGCCAGTATGACAACCAAGCTGGGCCATCATTCATTTTGGATTCTCAGTGTTTTTGTTGGATTTGTAAATGTTTGTGACTTAAAACACTTGGCAGACTTGTAAATACCAGGTGGTTTTAGCGATATGCATGCTTGGGTTTTATTTTGTTTGTGTCAACTTAATGCAAAGAAGAAAAATGCTTAAGAAGTTTTTTTGTGTCAGGCTTGTTCCCCACATGATCAACTGACCTGGTTATGTGTTGCTAAGGTGATCTGCATTGTTTAGGTGTTTCAGCTATTATGAAGGTGTGTCCACCATTCTCCACATGCTGAAGTGCTCCTGACAGCTATTTATGAGTGAGTGTTTGTGTGTAAATGCAACAACCCTGGAAAACCTTTCGCAAGTTTAAAGTAGTAGCATTAGCCATTTCAGGCCTTCGCTGTATGTTCATTCCTGCCCTGTGAACTAGATGTGTCTGTGTCACTGTGGAAACGGTCTTAAATCATAAGAATGCACTGTATATGTACAGCAAGTACTTTCTATTTTATACATCAAATTAAGCACTATAACATTTTATATTCCCAAGAGACAAGAACTCACTTCTTCTCATTGAAAATCTGTCAACAGAGGAACAAAGGTTGATTAACACTTGTGTTAAACATGGTACAGTGGTCTTCTTATGGTCGAGTGTCACTTGAGTGGTGGGGGAATAAGTACAGTTGGAATATTTTCATTTGGCTGTTCAGAGTATGGAAGAAAGGAAGCAATGATCTGAAATGAATTTCATGAAATGAATGTATTTGGGTTATTTATTTATTTTTAAAATACAAATGAATCGGAGTAATTTAAGAAAATGTTGCTTTGTTGTTTGTATTTTCTTCTTCCTCTACCTCTGCACCCCTCCTTTCCTCTGATAAGCCTACTGAGAGTACCGTATTGAGATATTTTTTAGTACACTGCAATTTAGAAATAGAACAATACAAGAAATAAAAAGAAATACTTAAAAAAATGTTTACAGGAGACTGGCTGAATTTTACAGATGATGAATTCTGGGGATTCACTACAATATAAAACCTATCAACATCACTTTGTTGTGTAAAGGATGTCAGGAATCTCCCATTACTGCCAGCAGCTTGTGCAGCATGTTTTTCTAGACAGTCAGCCTCGGTGCCTTCAAAGTTGCCTCCCAGCGTAGATCCAGCCTTTTTGATCAGGTTGTTCAGTCTCCTTAAGTCTTTGGTTGTAATGCGGCTTCCCCAACAGACGGCAGCGAAACTGATTACATTTTTCACAAGACACTTATAGAAGATATGCAGCATCATAGTGCAAGCACTGAATCATCTCTGTCCTTTCTCTGTGTTGCATTTCCAGTTATCTTGTTCCTGTTATCTTGCTGAACTCTGAGGTACCTACATAACTCCACCACCTCCACATCTTCTCCCAGGATGTGTTTTTTCCTGCTGAAGTCAACAATCATTTTTTTGTGTGTTCAAGCAGAGGTGATTGTTTCCACACCATCCTGCAAATTTGTTGAGCAGTTCTCTGTACTCACTTTCTTGTTTATCACTGATAAAGCCCACAACTGCACAGTCATCATATTTATGCAGAGGACAGGGCCCAGAGTTGTATTGGAAGTCTGAGGTGTAAAGTGTGAAGAGAAAGGTAGGAGCACAGGCCCCTGTGGAGCTCCAGTGCCGCTGACAACCATCTAAGGGACACGTTTTAGTCTCGCCAACTCAAGTCTGTTAATTAGATATTTATCATATATTATGTATTAAAAATTGTATTAAAAACACTTGAAAAAGCAAAGAACATGATACTCATAGTGCTGCCTGTTCCAGATAAGAGTGAGCTCTTTGAAGCAGATGGATGATGCCATCTTCAATCCGATTACAATCACCAAACTGTAATGGGTCCTGAAAAGTGTTCACTTACTTACTTACTGAGGTGAGCCAATAACTGTTCACTATGATGTAAAATATTAGGATAACTGGTCTGTTGTCACTTGTCAGATAGTTGAAACATTGGAACATTGTAGGATGTTTTCCACAGAACAGGAACTCCTTTTTCTGGTTCAGTTTCTCCAGAAGACAGACAGGCATAAGGTGGAGGGAGAGGAGGCCTCAGTAAATGCTGCTTCATTAAGCCTGGGATATACTTGCTGCTAACAACGCGTCCGTGTAAGCATGTTGCCTACATGTTCTCAGTGTACCTTCGCCATGTAGGCTACTTGCTTTTATGCGAGGTAACATGCCACGTGTACAAGGTGCAACTTTGATTGAGTGCTAGAGGCAGTCATACAAAGAAGAGAGCATCATCTCAAGATTGGAGATAAACACAATGGCGGCTAGTTCTGAAGAGTCCCTCTCGGATCTTGTTGGCACCTACCGGCATTTTTATATTTGCACAGTAACAAACACTCGCGCCTAATATTTAGCAACAGATTGGTAAACTTGCTTTCTGGTCTTTCTTTAACTTGAAGCTGGTGAACTTTTTCATTCCTGACTGTCACACATCTTACATTGTTCTGCTGGAGCTGAGAGAGACAGGTGATGCTGGGTTTGTTATTGGGAAAACATATCATTGTTGTTGTTGGCATGAGACTGTTTACACAGAAATGGATCAAATCTGTCAAATACTCATGGCATTGATGTCCTCTCTACGTGCTTAACAGAGGACAGTCCAGTGGCCTCAAAGCATCTTCACCTTTATTTGACCAAGTTCTGATTTTGTTTGTTTGTGTGATGACAGGCAGTGTTTTATCCTCATGAGAGATGATCAGTCCACCATGGACACATGCAAGGGCCATAACTCCAGCAGGTTTTCATGTATTCCTAAGTCAACACACCTACATCAAATTTAATGGCTCTCACAGCCTATCAAGTTCTGCACAAAGGCTCATTTCTTTGAGTCAGCTATGTTGAAGTAAAGGATATCTTGCTGGATTACAGTCCTCATATGACCAAATTGAGTATCCCTGGTGTACCGGTAAATGGTGATTCCACTCAAAGATCAGCTCCCGATCAAAAATTACATCTTCAAGACTAAATTATTATATAAAACGTCAATAAAACAGTTTCTGATTTGTGTAACCTTTTATTACATTTGCGAAAATGCAAATTAGATGAGTTTTATCCCGTTTAAATGATTTAGACCACATTTGCATGCAGTCTTAAAGCAGTGTACAGCCACATTGGAGTCTGGGATGTTCATACAGTCATGTGTAGCACATAAAACGGCACTCCCTGAACTTTTTTGACACCTAGTTAGCACCTTAAGCTCATTCATTTTGTTAGCTAGCAAGCTCATGTTAAGCATTGGTATGGTTTGATTTTCCACCATATTTCTTGCTGCCTAACTCCTGTCTTTGCATCCTCTTTGCTTCCTCTTCAACTCCATTAGGATTCATTTATCTATATTATTTTACTGATTATCTTGGTTAGGGAGAACCTAATCAGTTGATCTGCTGATAAACGTCCTTTTGATTGCCAGCTAAACTCCTCATAACAGTTTTGTAAGAGTCCAAAGTAAGATCTCAGCAGCACAGGCCCTGGACCAACGTGAATAAAATGGTGAAAAAAGTTCTTTTATGATGATTGGTTTATAAAAATTCAGTAGTATCCAGAAAAACCGAAACAGTCTGGTGAATCTAGGACAGTTTGCTGCCACCATGCTGCACATTTTAGAGTACAAGTACAAACAAATTGATGTGTTCTTAATTATTACATGCTGTTGTGGTATTCCTCTTTTATAAAACTGCATAAAATTAGTATATATAGTCTGATAAGCTCCTATTCACACCAACAAGCTTGTTTTTGCCATGAAAAGAGAAGCATTCAATCAGAGTAATGCAAGTTCATGAAAGGCCTAAATTGTTCCAAACAACTATGGATTTATTTAAAAAATGGGATATACTTGCTTCAAACAGGCATCTCATGCGGGTATACAAAGCATGGTTGCCATGCTGATGGAGCGTCGGTGTATAAATAGCAAGGGTGTTGTTCTGAATACTGTTAAGAGAGGGAGAGAGAGCACAATAGAGAAAGGGTAATAGCAGGGAGAGAGTGTAGAAAATCACAAGCACAGACACAGAATCACATGTTGTAAACTTTAACTCGTGTGTTGATCAGGATGGAAAAAGCACTTTTAACATGGTTTACACTGATTTATACACTTAGTTGAAAATGCTGTAGATAAAAACTAAGAATAATTAATTTAATGAATGTTTCCCCTCACTTTTCTTTTTTAAAAAAGGTCATAGAGTCACTTTTTATGTAATGTGCAGAGAAAGCAAAGTGATATGATAATCTTGAAAGTGATGTGTTTTTCTTGTCTTACTTTGTGTCTTGGAAGGAACTGGTGACTGCACCTGCAGACAAATAGAGAGGCATCTGAGACACTTCCCTTCTCTTGCCGGAGAGGTCCAGGTTTTACATCTGGATCTAAAGCTGTAGTGATCTTTCAGCTGAGCAGCAGGCTCCACCTTATCCGCCCAAGCAGCTCTGCCTCTCTTGCTCAGGTAAGAGCCAGCTACATATGAGTCACGTCTTCGATGTACGTGCTTTTTATTTATTCCTGACGATCTGCAGTTTGTTTGTGGTCCGTTTGCAAGCAGCTGGTATTTTGTCTTTTGGGATCATTTTTTAGAGCTAGACTGCATTTGAATCCATCAGCTGATCATAAACTACCAAGGGATTCCTCTTAAGTGTGTAGAGGAGGCATATTTTTATGTCTGGTAACCATGGTAACTCGTTTGCATCAGTATTGAATTGCTGTAATTTTCTCTGATTGATTAGACACTAAGAAGGAGTTGAGGTTGTGGTGTTGCACTTGCAGACACAGATTTTCTTCTTTTATTAAATAACATTAAAATATTTTTTCTTTGCAGCTATTATACAGCAAAACAAGCTACACCCTTAAGAAATCATACATTTTTCCACGAGTGTTTTCGTACCAGATCAAATGAAAGCATGAAAAACAAAGACAAAAAATTCTTAATAATAACTTTTATATTTTAGTTAATGGTTCTACCCTAAAAAGTGGTGTTGTGGATAAGAACTGCAGCGTGAGGTTCTAGTAAGCTGCAGTATCATGCTGTTATTAAACTTACTCTTTATTTAATAATAACATCAGTTTGCTAGTATTGCAGCTCTAATACATTAAAGTGATATTAACAGACGTGTGTTTGCATGTGTAAGAAGGATGAACATCTTCTCCTTTCCTTCCCATTTCAGATGATCTGACTTGTTCTGGTTTTCTTTGTGATCACTCAGTGTTTTTTTTGTCCACGTCTCTTTCTGTCTCTGCTCCCTTCTCCCTCCTTTCCTTCTCTAAGTTGCCACCCCTCTTTTTTTCTTCCTTTCCCATCCTCCCTCAGTATCTGTTGGAGCTATTTTTTTTATTACTTGTCTTTTCAGTTCTTGTTGTTTTGTTGTTGCGGTTACAATTCATTTTCCCTCCAGGGATTAATAATATTTTCTGATTCTGATCAGATTCAGATCCAGCTTCATATTGAATCTTAATTCTCTCCTATGAGGGTTAGTAGAATGAATAGAAGGGCTTAACCTTGAGGCATAGTGTTTTTTGTTTTGTCATTTAAGCGATGTGTTATTGAGTAACTGTATTTCAAGACAGATTAACAAAAACATGCTGCTTATGTGTGCTTTAACAAACCTAGCGATATTCAGGGAACAAACAGGTTTACAGAAAAACCTGTTTAAGAGTTTTAAATTGTTTTTTTTTTGTTTGTTACCCTTCAGCAATATGCAGTGAAAGCCAGCAGCAGCATCATTAGATTGTGCTGTGAGCTACATGGGTGTGCTCAGGGACTTGCTTCCTAACTCTACAAATATGTTTTGAAGTACACACTAATTAATGTATTAAATTAATTTTGTAGCAATTCAGGGAGGAATAGTGAAGAGGAGGGTTACACAAAATGAAACCCGTTGAGTAAAAGTAAAAAAAAAAGAAAAAGGTAATATGTAGATGAAGCAAAGTATGTAATTAGCAACAACAACAAAAAGTTCAAATAATGTAGCTTTACTTTCCTTTCCCTCAAACTCACTTCCTTTGTTCTGCCATCAGCTTTACTGGATGGAAATTATACATTTCACTCCCCGCCGTTCTTTGCTTTCTTTTCTATTTTTACAGTTGACAGTTGCCTTTTTCTGAGCTGAAACCTTCAGAAATCAACAGATGGAGGGCTGACAGTCTAAAAGCTCAAACAATGATGCTGGGCGGCATGTCATGTGATCTGCACATGGCTTCTGGAGCACCATAGCCTGTCAAGTATTCTGACATTGATGTTATAGCCAGAATCAAAATCTGTGGCACAAGGAAATGTGTTAAAATGTATGACACGTGGTGCGGAAAAGAGTTTGCTCATTTTTCAAGTGACACTATTTTCATGTGTAAGTGTCGTTTTGGTTTCTCGTGTGTGTTGTGAGTCAGTTTCACTGTTTTAAATATATTCTGGGACTTTTTATGAAACATGAGACACCAAAATTGCTTAAAAAGAATTAGGAAACATGAAACGGTATGTATTTTTGGCAAATTTCACACCTTCAAAACGAATGACCTCCAGCTCGGTCCTGTTCCTGAACACCACCTGTGTAGCCACAGATGGAGCTGCTGCTGCTTGAAATGGGGCTGCTTATACTACGCCCAAACATTCGGCTTATGGTTGTGCAATCTGCTGCAAAGTAACAGGTCTGTCCAGCCAAAGATGCGAAAGATGGCCTAGATATACATTCATTTTAAATGATTTGCATGTGCTTATTTTGGGCCACTAGAAGAATATGTGTGTGTATGTGTGTAATTGCGTGTGTGTCATGGTGGGGGTATGAATTAATACAGAACTGCTCTTTATTAATGAATCATTTCTATTCAGATGGGAGTGTTTTCTTCTAGAATGAAAATGTCTCATCCCAGACAGATCACAGAGTGGTTAAATTAAAGTTAAAATGATGTGTATTTGCTTTTTTCCCCTCCATTTAAACACCTATTCGAGATTTTTAGACTTTTGTGTTGGAAAGCGCTCTCCATTATTTACCAAATATCACTAAAGTAGTGAATATATTTTAAATAATGAGACATTGGGTTATTTTCCCTTGAATTTGTCATATTTATATTTCATACATGGTGATATTAAGCTAAAATAGTCATAATTAGTCATTGCTAAATACTTTCTGTCATGTTTTTTTTTTATTTATGCCTGGTAAAATGTTTTAAATTGTCCTACTTATCCTAGATTAACTCAGTTCAGGCGTTACAATATCAATTTAGCAATTACTACTTATGGATTTGGATATTAAGAAAAAAACAGGCTTAGACCTTTTTTTGTCTCGTAAACATTTACATATGTATTGGACTCTTCTTTTATACGGTTAGTTGACTTTAGTGACGAGAGAATAAACTTTTAAGTTCTGTAATGTTTCTGTGCATTTTAATGCTTAGATGTAAACAAAACATCTTTAACTAAATTACACATGCTCTCAAGCTTTGACACTGCAGCCTGAAGAAACAACTTGCAGAGATATCTGTGATCTCAAATCATCAATTACCCCAGATATTAATCCATGCTTTCTGAAGTTTTCTATAAAGCATCTCAGGCACATTTCGGTAGGCAGCAGTGCATGGAAGTGCCAGTCCTTTGAAATCCGAAAGATTTTTGGTCATATACAGTCAGAACTGTGTTTACACTGAGCAGAAAAAGCAATATTAAAAGCAAAAGACTGGACATGTAACAAAAAAATTGAATTCACTTCTCTTATAAGAGACCTGTTCCATTTTGAGCCAAGTGTAGCATTGAGAGGGTTAAACAACCTAAGTAAGGTTGCCCTTTCTCTCTCCATCCTATGTTATTACATTAAGCAATGAGTAATGATGGGTGACATCATCTCTGGCTGGGCTAGTCTTGACTAATTGGCCAATGCAATCTGATTGCATTAGATGTTATTCCTTCTGGGTATTCCCTGTCCTCCACCCCCACTTTGAAAGATATCCCTCAT